>CM070746.1:17941299-18156611 GCA_036346245.1 Bonia amplexicaulis
ACAGCAAATATTGTCTCTTTGTCTAATTGTTTTGTAGACATTTGACATCTTTGTTGGTTTATACACCTTTTTTTTTGTTTGGGTAAATCTTGAGTATTGATATATTTATCCAAAGCAGTGGTGCCATTTGTTTCTTTGATCCGTGGTTTGTGTTGGTCAGGTAATTGCTTTAATTCTACTTTGTTATTGTTGAAGTGGTTATTTTTTTCCAGATTGTAGAGTTCATCTCCGTTCTACTGTCAATCGGCAGTGAAGCTGCTGAAATGCGGTTGATCCATCTAGGAGCAATCAAGCGTGCTATAGATCTATTTTTGAGTAAGTTAGACATTGAAATCTGCTTCTCATAAACTTGTCAAAGATCTGACACAGAATTCATCATCAGGTACCCTTTTAACAACTTTTTGCACCACCATGTTGAGAACATCACTAGTTCCTGTTTAGAGAGTAAGCAGGATCAGCTGATTGGGCATATTCTTGACGAGTGTAAGCTTGTTGCAAGAATTCTGGAAGCTGAGAAGAACTCCACTCTGTCAATAGATTTAACTAAGGTACAAAATAAAATCTCAATACTTTCTTTGATTAACTCTCAACTAGTTTACTGGTTTCTTTCCTTTTTCCCGTATATATTCACTTATCATTTTCCTTACAGCATACAGTATCTTCAGAGGGAAGATCTCCCCAAGGATTGGATTCGTTGGTCATATGACATGCATAGCTAACAAACTCATTCAGCTGGCCAACACCAACAGCATAATCCAATCACATTTGCAGGTTTAAATTTGATTATGTAGATGAAAACTTTGCTACTATTTCCATTTGTGACATGTTACTGGGTTTATTACTGGTCCCTTGCTAGTTAGCTGATGGACCCCTAGTGCAATGGTAGACATGAACGATAATATCCTGTCAAAAATACTTTGCTCATTGGCCTTATCTCGATTCTATGGTCTGCACTGAACTTTTGGTTAACCTATTATTGTTCCATGTGATTGTCCTTGAAACTTGAGAGATGCAAGTTAAACTCCACTGCAGATAATCCACGACGATGGGTCTTAGAGCCAATATGGGCTCAACTGAACCATCTGTTGTAAGTTGTAACTAATGGTTATAAGTTACAAAAACTCAAAGAATGTACATGTTGAGAATTTGGCATATTATTGTGGCCTGTTTAATCTTTATTGGTCTATCTTCTCTGTAGAAGCTCATTCTTGCAAAATCCTCTCATGTGATCTCCTTTTGATGATTCTACTGGCTGCCATCTTTATTTGATGCGCTTAACTTGTTTGCAGCAATATTCTGGTTGGGCTGAGTGGCATGCCAGTATCCTAACAAAGCGTAATGTGGTAGAAAATGTTTACCAATGGGCTTGTGGGTAAGTGTCATTCAACCTTTTCTATGTTGATAATCTGCAGTTCGTGCGTGTTTTGTTATTGAATGGTAAATTCCTCTTTGAATTCTCCTTTTATTCCTGTTGCTTCTTTGCAAATCAAATTGAGTGCGCTCTGCTGAAGGAAAACGGTTAAAGTCAGTATGATTGCTTTGAGAACGTGATTACATGTGTTTAACTTCATAAGTGCTGCTTTGATTGTTAGAGTAATCCTGTGTGTGTCATGTGTCAGTTTTCATGCATTTAGACTTCAGTTTTCAGCATTTAGGAGTCAGTTTTCGGGGCTTTTATATGTCAGTTTTCTGGGCATTTAGGAGTCAGTTTTCTGGGCTTTTAGGAGTCAGTTTTCAGGGCATTTATATGTCAGTTTTCTGGGCAATAGACTGAGTAATAAAGCAGTTAGTACTGCATTAATATGTCAGTTAGTACTGCATGGATGTAACCAGCAATTTAGGCCTTTTTGCTATAAATAGAATAGGAAGAAGAAACAGAAAAGGTGCAGCTTGATCGCAGCACAAACCTGTGTCCAGTTTTCTATCATTGATCTCTAAAAGTGTACTATGCATATTCATTGACTTCTTGTCTGTCATTCACTCCCTTTTATCAAAGGAACTGTGGCCAATAATGTTGTGTTGTCGAACAATTAGGTTGCCCAAATTGATAATGTTGGTGCAAACAATCGTTATACCATTGCTACCCTATGCCATCATGAGGAATGGTATAAATATAATTTCTGTTGAGCTCCAATTGGTCACTTTTTGCTCCATAGCATATACTGTACAGTCAGCCTTACTCTAAAAATTAAGTTTTACGAATGGACAGATGACCGTTGTTTATGATTAGTTTATAAATTCAAACACGTTAGCAATGCGGCTAGTCCAACAAATTTTCCGCCATGGTACTATTGCACGCAAGAAGCACAATATGATGTTTCATAATTTAACAAATTAAGTTGTAAATGACATAGTTTTCTTCATTTTGGAGGTTGTTAATGACAGAGTTTTCCTCATTTTGGAGGAACCGCTATGCCCATACTTCTGCTTCCATAGGACAATGATGCTGTAGCTTTAACCTATGTTAATTCAATACTTTAAAAGATCAGACTATTATGTCATGCATGTTCATATAAGTTATTTGGAGTTACTGCAGTCTTCAGCTGCTGTGCATAACTTATCTTGCTTTGCTATGTGTCCTTCATTTCATGGGGAAAAATCATCTGCTGAATCGGTGTTGTTTCTCTGGTCATAGCCGACCAACATCACTGCAGGATCGAGGTAGGGACAGCGATGATGAAGACTTTCGAGATAGGGACTATGATGTGGCTGCGCTTGCTAGCAATTTGAGCCAGGCTTTTAAATATGGTATTTACAGTAATGAGGATATTGATGAGGTCAGTATTTTTCTTGTGAGCAGCACTCATACTTGTTAAGGTATAGTTAATAACTTAGTGTTACAGTCGTATTCTTGTATTAGTCCTGTATTTTTTTTATTTGGATTTGGCAAACTGGTGTGCTCTATGTACCTATTTTCTACAACAAAGATCGAATGGGTGTTTCTCCCAAACCCCAACATTTCACCTTGTAAAATGTTGAATTTATGTACTCTGCAGAGTCTACTAGTATGGCCATCTGGCTATGGTCCTAGGCAGTGTATTTTAATTATAGATGCAAGGCATTTAAAATGTTAACATTCGATGAATAACTCTTTGGTGGGTGATATATGCAGGCTCAAGTATCACTCGAGCGAGATGATGAGGTATTTCAGCTGTCTGTTTAGGTTCATGCATCATTATGAACTATCTATCAAACTGACAAGATTATATTTCTTGACATGTGAAATGTGAGTGTGTTTTGATTGTTACTATCTGCCACAGGATGTATATTTTGACGATGACTCTGCTGAAGTAGTTATCTCCTCTCTTCGTCTTGGTAATGAACATGGCAGGTATGTTCCTGTCTATTCACTTTGGCTATGGCTCTTTGTAAGTACATTTGACAAGAACTGGCTGACGAAGCATATGCTTTGCAGTAGCTCCCTGTTTACAAATTCCAATTGGTTTGCATTTGATGAGAACAAAGCACTGAATGATAGCTCAATCAGCTCAGAAGCTTCCCCATCCCCAAATTCAGAGTTATCTTCACCAAATGTGGACGACGAGACTGATGAAGTCATTCTCGGTGGAGACACCAAATGTGGTGAAGTCATTGATGGCACAAAAGGTTCTGAGTCACTTTTAGCAGTCTCCAACAAGGACTTAAATGAAGAGTCTGGTCGCACAGTCTTGACAAATGACCCCGTTGACAAGTTGGAAGAAGACATCAGACCGCCAACCCCAGATGTTAAAGAGAGTCCACCTGAGTGTGTTGAATGGAGGGAGGAAGAAGCTGAACCTGGTGACATACCTGAGAAGGATACAGCAGTTCCAAACCGTGAGGTTGGAAATGAAAAGGAGATGGATGCTACTGATGATGTTATGTCTGGTACAACCCAATTAGGAGAAGAAAAAGAAAGTGAGAATATGTTTGGGTCCTCAGTGCCTGAGGTCTCAGCAGAAGAAATATTTCCAGATTCACCAGACGTTAATTCAATCGGGTATCCTGAGCCAGTTGATCGCAGCACTAATTTGGAGTCTCCTACGGGTGAACAAAAGAACGTAAACGGTGAAAAATGAGGGGAAATAAAATGGATTGGAGGGCAGCACAGTTTTCTTCACATGGTGGACGTGCAGGTTGCTTGGGGAACTGGTCAAACCATTATTGTACAAACAGCTCGAGAGCCGATGTATCGATATTTTGCCGTACAATTTGCATGAGGTGGCCCAGCCATGCACCTGATAGACCCTGTCGAAGATTGAACATGGTCTCATGGAGCTGCTAAAGTTTGGTTTCTCAGAATTCGTTGGTGGTTTGTTGTTACTGTGTCAGTGTCTGCAATCTGTGGGGTACATTGTGATGCAGAACGCCGAAAACTAGTCAGCTCTTAGCCTCTTACTTTCTCCAATCACGTAGCGGGGGTCCTGCTTGTGCCGACACCTCGGTGAAATCCCTGGTTCCGATGCTTGTTAATTTCTTTAGGTGGTGCTATTAGTACGAAAATTTTGACTCGAATTCAGACAGACGGTCGTTGTCATATCCATAATCTGTTCCTATAAAATACTAAGAACATCAGTTTTTAAGTACCTTTTTACGTAAAGCATTTGTTCGAGTTATTGAATTTGATAATTAGTCCGAACTCAAATACGCGGCCGAATACATCAAGAAAAAAGAAGCTCGTGGCGGTGCAGCTACCAGTTCTGGTGATCGGTGAATGACCAGAGCGATGGTCGGCATGAACATTTGCAACCGAAGAAAAAAAGGTTAGACAGAATTTACAAGCTGTTTCATCGTTGGTTTCCGCCCCTTTTTTTCTCTCGATACAACTAAGGGATTAAATGAATATTCCTTCAGTGTTCCGCACGTCAAATACGCCAATCGAATGGGAGCGAGTTCCATGCTCGCGAAATTTTCAACATCTCCCCTGTTGCCCCCCATCAAGTATTCACTTCTGGTGTGGCACAATTCAGGATCTCTCTCACCAACAGCGGCAGCGCGAAGTAAAATCAACAGCCGCAAAAGAACCACTTCTTCTGCAAACAAAAGCTCCGTTCGTCAACACAGGCAAGAAATCACGCGCGCCACTCCTATCGCCGGCCGCCGGGAACAAGGCAAAAGAGGGGGACCTAACCGAGTGAAGATAAAAACAGACGGGAGATGGTGGCGAAGGGAGCGAGCGCTCTTCTTTTATACTTAAACCTTAATTTTCCTAAATAAAAAACAAAAAAAGGCAGCTTAAGGGTCTATCTTTTTTTGCAACAGTTTATGATTTTTGAGTTGTTCTTAAGAGAGTATAGAGTAACATAAATTCATATACGGTTTTAACTGATATAAACAAAGTCGCTATAGTATATACTACAATTAATTTATAGACTCTATCTAAAAGATATTATATTTAAAAACTAATTATTATAGAAAAGCTGAAAAAAATAATTCTAATTCGCGAGCAACGTGTCCGTGCGCGAAAGCTCGAAGGACGCGTCGTCCGTCCGTCTGTTTCGTCCCGCGTCTCTGTGGCTGTACGAACCACCATGATTGCCCGCCCGGTACGTTTCCCATGCCTGGGAACGCCTCACCGGCCATCTAACCACGCGGCTAACAGAAAACGGCAATCTCCACACCGGGAGAGCATGAGGTTGCCAGCTCCCGCGCCGCGCCTTGCCATTTCGGCGTCTCCTCTGCTCGCCGCGGCCGTCGCGCCACGCTTGCCCCGCGCGTTTGTGCCGCGCCAACCGCCAAGGCAGCAGTACAACAATACTTGCCGTGCTGTGTGGAGAAGTCGGGACTCTTCTTTTCAGTTTTTAAAAGTTGCTGTTCAGATTTTCTATCTAGCTTTCAAACAGAGTATATTTTAAAGTCGGATCTATAAATTAATTATAGTATATACTATAACAACATCATTTATAGCGATCAAAACCGCACACTGTAGTATATATTATAACGACTTTATTTATATCGATCAAAACCGCATACAAATTTATGTTAATCCGTATTCTCTTTCACAAATAGCTCAAAAGATATATATTACAGTCATAAGCTATAAGCTGAAACCGAAAAATACAGGCCCGTTAACCCGTCTCTGCCGCCCGCGTTTAGAAGTTGCGTGGGCCTGCGCGCCAGGTTGAGACGAGCCATCGGTCGCGCACGGCTCGGCCTTTGCATCAGGCCCAGTTAGGCCTGTAGCTAATGGAGGATGCGCAGCGATCGTACGAACGAAAAACTCAAGGGACCAAGGCCCACGGCCGAAAATATCTCAGCTCTTTTACTTACCAGTCCTCAGGAATCCATGCATTTGCATAGCTTCGCGCGAGCTAGCCAGTGTAAACGGCCGCCAAAAGAACTAAACGGGGACCAATGCGTGCTAAAGCAGGAGGACGTGGGGTGAAATGCGAAAATGGCATCTCGCGGCCGGAAACCTACCGTGTCTGGCGCCTTCCTATAAAACCGGGCCGCCGTCTGCCTCGCCCAAACCCTCCCAAAACCCTAATTGAGGAACTAGGGTTCCTCTCTTCCCCGCGCCTCCACCGCCGCCTCTTGCTCCAGCTGGTGAGTCATCTCTCTCCCTCCCCGTCGATTCGTTTGGTGAGTCATAGCTGCGCGTGCGTTGCTTGATGGGTGGAATTTTAACGCTTTTGATTCGGCGCCCCCCCTAATTCGAAGGGGTGGTTGTTGCTCTGTGTCAGCTTTTGTGCTGTAACTGAGTTTGTAATAGCATCGCTCGTAACTGGCGGCCCCGATGTTATGGTTTGTTGATTTTTCCGATTCGTAGTTTTAGTCTCGACATGGACAAATCATTTGCAAAGCGTCAAGCGGGTAGAATTCCGACTGGGACTATGCGCTGATGTTGTTTAGCTATTGAATTCGTACACTTGGCCGCTCTGTTTTGCTGTTTATGATGGGTTGATTTGTAGTTATTACTGTTAATTGGCTATCCTCGTTGTGATGACAAATTACCACGGGAAAATCTGGCAGCTTTCATCACGGAGGATTTTAGCACGTGATGTCTTTGTTATTGTTGTGACTAGTGATGTGCTGTATTGACGTTGGTATGAATTCCCTCAAGTTGATGCCCATCTCTTTTTGTAGAGCAACTCAATACATAATATGGGCAAGTCGAGCAAGAAGTCTGGTGTTGAGGTTGCACCTGCTTCTGCGCCTGTGCCTGAGGGGAAATCTGGAAAGAAGGGTAATGTTTTTGCAATTTTTTTTGTCTTGTGCCTTTGTATGCAGTGCAGTTGTTTTGCTGTGTCACAACAGTTTTTTGATCTGAATGAACAGGTAAGAGAAATGCTGTAGAGGAGATTGAGAAGGCTGTCAGTGCCAAGAAGCAAAAAACTGCACCTGAGAAGGTCGTGCCCGTGAAGAACGATGCCACTAAAGTGAAGAAGCAGCCCCCTCCAAAGAAGGTCGAGAGCAGCAGTTCTGACGAGGATTCTTCAGATTCTGAAGAGGAGGTACTCTCATATTCTTGTCATTGGCTTACTGACACCCTCAAGATCACCGTTTGTCTCTGTTAGTTCAAATTTATAGCTTATATGTTTGAAGATTATTTTATTTCTTCAAAAATATTTGCAGGTGAAAGTCCAACCAAAGAAGGCTGTCCAACCTAAGAAGGCTGCACAACCTGCTAAGCAGGGCCCCAGTGATGATAGTAGTGATGATAGCAGTGATGATAGTTCCTCAGATGATGTGAGCATTGATTTTCACATTTTTGGGTGGCATTCTTTACTAAGAAGCTTATGTTTTGTATTTTTTTTTAATTAAGGAACCTGCGAAAAAAACCGTTGCTCGCTCAAATAAACCTGTGGCTGCACTTGCTACCAATAGTAGCAGCAGTGATGATAGCTCATCTGATGAGGAACCTGCAAAAAAACCTGCTGCACCTTCAAAGAAACCTGCTGCACTTGCTAGCAATGGTTCAAAAAAGGGCAAGTCCGATAGCAGCAGCTCTGATGAAGAATCTGATGAGGACGATGAAGTGAGTATTTGTTTCCTATTGTATCTTCAAGGGAAATGTTCGTAAATGTTCTTCCTTTTGTTCCGCCTAACATATTATGTTATATCATGCTTCCTTTATCAATTTCTGTTCATGGGCGCATCCTGTATAAATTTTGAGCCTTTTCTGTCAGCTATGCTATATGACTATATGTATTGGTTGTTTTCTTTATCTTGATGGTCATTTGCAGCTGCTATCAAAAGACCACCTTGTTTAGTAAGCGCTGTTTTTATTTTGCTTCAGGCCTTTGATTTCTACAATTTCTACAATAATGCTGTTTATTAAGCACATAAAGTCCCTCCTTTTTGCTTGATTTGTGTGATTACGAAATATGTATCTGATTCTTTATTTTAATTTTAATGAAGGAATACCGTGTTATCAACTAATACATTTTGATAAATTAATATGTACAAAAGGCACTTTAATGTGTACATTTGTTTTTGTATAGCTGAATACACATTTGTTTGTTAGATACATGCACTGTAATAATGCACAACTCAACAAAACCACTCCGTAATTTGTATGCTGTGCTACTGTAGTAGATCATCTTGGATCAGCTGGTTCCAAAACATATTTTTACCTGATTTCACAAACCATCATGTTGCATTTCCTTGATTTTCAGAAGCCTGAAACTCCAGTGAAGAAGCCTTCAGTTGCCAATGTACAAAAGAAGGCCCAGGAATCTAGCAGCTCTGATAGTGATTCTGATGATGAATCAGACGAGGTAAGCATTCATATATGCTTCATTGCATTGGTATGTGAGACAGTGAGTAGTCAGCTGGCTCACTGCTTTAACTTACCTTTCCCCTTATATTGCTACTTGATTTTGTGGAGTATGTGCAGTGCAAGTGTTTATCGTAGTCAACAATAGTTTTGTATTCCTGACTATGAGCAATATCAGCAGGATATGCCCACTAAAGCGCCAGTAGCAGCCAAGAAAAAGGATGAATCTAGTGAAAGCTCTGATTCTGAAAGTGACTCTGAGGATGCGGTAGTTACCTAACTACAGATGTTGAAATAGAGGCTTTATTCTACACAGTTTCTAACACATTTTCTGTATATGTACAGGATAACATTGCTAAAACAGTTCAACCGGCCAAGGCTGCTGCTTCTAAAAAGAAAGAAGAATCTAGTGATAGCTCAGACGCGGACTCAGAGTCGGATTCTGATGAAAGTGATGAAGAGCCTCCTCAAAAGAAGCTTAAGGTGCTGATTTTTCTTGTTTGCTCTTCCTTTTGAAGAATTTGTTTCATCATTACATTTCCTTTACTTCTGTCTGCAGGATTCTGCACCTTCTGGCGCTGCCAAGCCAGCCCCTAAAGTTGCCAAGAAAGCAAGCAGCAGTGATGAAGAAGATGACGATGGTGACAGTTCTGAGGAAAGCTCTGATGATGATAAGCACAAACAAGCTCAACCAAAGAAGATGGTATGAAACTCTCAGATGCCTTGTTTTTTCTCTTACTAATATATGCGTCTTTTTTTTCTCAACTTTTTTTCTGTCTGAGACTTTATATAGCAAGTAGTGGAAGAGGGTAGCAGCTCTGATGAATCTTCTGAAGAAGATAGTGATGAGGAAAGTGATGAACCAGCTAAAACTCCCAAGAAAAGGGTAATAATATCTGCTTCGTTTCTTGCACCAAGCCGATATTTGTACTTATGCATGTTTTTTGGCTTTCTATATTGTTGCACCTCTTTATGAGTTGTACCGTAACAGTTTCTTTAATCCACAGGAAACCTCTATTGCGCCAAAGCAATCTGCAACAAAACCAGTTCAAAATGAAGTATGATTCTTCTATCTACACTGTTATCCTTAAAACTTCTTCTTTCATCTACAATGGATGTTGGACAATCAATCTTACCTTTTTCTTGTTGCAGCCAAAAACTCCTGCCAGCAACCAAAGTCAAGCTACTGGATCAAAGACACTTTTTGTTGGGAATCTGTCCTACAATGTGGAGCATGAACAAGTGTAAGTTTGTGAAGTGTGTTAATTCCATTCTTTTTGGAAGGTGTGGTCATTAACCTCATTTGTCCACATTGTGTAGGAAGCAATTTTTCGAGGAGGCAGGTGAGGTTGTTGATATTCGTTTTGCTACCTTTGAGGATGGGAGCTTCAAGGGCTTTGCACATGTTGAATTTGCTACAGCTGAAGCTGCTAAGAAGGTAAAATTTTCTGCTTGATTATTTTTGTTTGTGATCTATGCAGTTTAGAGCAGCTGTTCTATGAAGCAAGCGTTTAACTGCCATCAAGTTCTATTTGATGCTTTATGTTCTGACACACTCAATGATGCGATGTAGCTAATGGAAGTGTTGGTAATAAAATGTTTCATTGTAGGCACTTGATTTTTCTGGTCATGACCTGATGGGACGGCCTGTCAGGCTTGATCTAGCTCGTGAGAGAGGCGCGTATACTCCTGGCAGCGGGTGATTCTCTACCTCATTGTCTGTAGTTTGTTGGTCTTCTAGAAAAAAGCTTTAGATATTTTCTGAAAATGCTACTCTTTATTACTTGTTCTCTGTCAACGTGGCCTTAATTTTGTGCGTTACTCAGGGGGGACAATAGTTCTTTCAAGAAGCCTGCTCAAAGCTCAGGAAACACTGTATTTATTAAAGGCTTTGATTCATCTCTTGGGGAGGACCAGGTAATTTGAAGAGTTCAACCCTCTGTCAACCACACTTTTCTGTTTTGTGAAATCTGACTGATTTTACAGGGTACTACTAGCTTCCCATACATGTCTCTTTTATATTACATCTGACTGATTTTTTTCATCAGATCCGAAGCTCACTTGAAGAACATTTTGGCTCATGTGGAGAGATTACAAGAGTTTCAATTCCAAAGGATTATGATACCGGTGCAAGCAAAGGGTCAGTTGGCTCTATTACATAATGAAATACATTGCACGTAGGTTAAGGCCCTGTTTGGAACATAAGGTTTCAGTAGAGGAATTTCTTGAGAAATTGTAGTGTTTCTTTTGAAATTCATGCATTCCGAAAGGCCCTAATCTTATTCTTGCAGTGACAAGTGTCTTGCTTGGTTCTGCAGGATAGCATACATGGATTTCAAAGATCAGGATTCCTTGTCGAAAGCATTTGAGCTGAATGGATCTGACCTTGCTGGCTTCAGCTTGTATGTTGATGAAGCGAGGCGTAGATGGGTGCTATTTGCTCAAAAATCTGATGGAGCAAAAGAAGAACACTCATGTTGTAGGAGAAGGAAGTTGAGTTGCAATGAAGTTAGCCATATACCACATCGGTTTGTCACGCACCAATGTCCTCCATATCAGCATAACAAGATTAGGTGATGCATTCTCAATGACATACGGGTCCACCCTATGAAAATGATTGCAAGTGATGAAAGTGTGATTCTTTGAAACGTTTGGTAATAATAAGTGTGGTTTTGTAAAACTATTTCTAAAATATATAGTTTTATACTAGCTTTATAAAAATAAGTATGATTTTCTAAAGTTTACTCTTCAATCTTTGGCTCTATTTGGCTATGAGTTGGATTTCAAGGTGCGCTTGACCTATCTTCCCCCCCCCTAAAATCATGACAACAAGGTAGGTTATATTAGGCTATATTTTATAGCTTTTGAATTATGACTGTTCGTGAGAGAGGGTATAAAAAGAGAGATAATCCCATACAATTTTGGTCATACAATTTTGGTTAGTATAATTGAAATCAGTACAATATCTACTACAATCAATGTTCTACTAAATATGGCATAACGTTCTAGCAGCAAGCTTAGAGAAAAAAAATACAGAGGGCCGATTGCTCTTTCGGCCCTGAAGAAACTTTGCCACTGCAACGTTGTCCATGGTGCATTGACTCTAAGGTGAAATGTAGCACGCGGTCACACATAGGGAAAGTTCTTGAAGGCTAGGGAAAGTTCTTGAAGGACCATATAAAAGGGTTATAGATTATGTTGTGATGAATCATTAAAATTAAATATTAATTTTGGATCAGAACTAGTAACGAGTTTAAAAATTGGCTACTACATGTTTTACCATCTAAGCCATGCAAGTACTTCAATCAATTGAAAATCATGCATGCATATACTAGATTTTTGTTCATCATGTTCTTGAGTAGAATTGATTCCATGTATGCACACAAGTGATGTCATGCTCTCAAGTTTCATTGACGAGGTCAGTGTTTGTCGAGATTAATTAATCAGCATAAAGTGATGCCATCAGACCATGTTGCATTGACAGAAATGATAAGGCCAATATGTCGTTCAATGTAGAATTGTTTAGCGGTTGAACCGGTAGTAAATTCTAGGTTGACCGGTTCATGGCAACGGTCTGACTGCTAAGGCCATGCGGTCAGATCGGCCTGGTTGTGTTGCTCTCAGTCAGTTTTTGATTTTTGTTTGTTTTGAGTCGCGGAATGAGTTTTGATGATCTAGTTTAGGGTTTATATGTTGCATGAAATATGTTGCTTCTAATAGGGATACAAACGGATCGAATATAGACAGATAATGTCTCTACCATATTTATTTTTATATTTTTTTCTCGGATGCGGATACGAGTACGAATACCTCAGATATGAATACAAATACGAATAATATCGAATACAGATACAGAGCGAATACGATCATGAATATTTTTTGAAACATAAAAACCCATTAAACTGTATGACAAAAATTAACGAAAACATATAACTAGTTTATTTGATGCAAACATTCATGAATTGTTTATATTTTCAACAACCACATATAACATTGGCACTAGCAAGGTGCATTAATTAGTTTATCGGAAACATACCACTTAGTATTAGGTATTCCTTGCTGTCATTAACTCTATGTTTTGTTTGAAAGTAGAACAGTGAGCCTAACTATCTGATGTTCCTTTTGGCTTGATAGTATCCCCTGTTGCCTAGATGTCCATAGTGCACACATTTGGGGCATGTTTGGATATCTCTCTCATCCAACACCCCCTTAAGATGAAAGAAATATTTTCTATAGGAAAAACATACCTATACAAAATAAAATTAGAAAATTTTCATGTCTTAATATTAGAAGCTATTACTAAAAATACAATTAAATACAAGTAAAATTTATCTAACATGGCAAATATTTCACGTATGTAAAAACAATCCTTGAAATGAATGGATTTGGGCCAGAACCGATGAGCAAAACCAAAATAGCTTATGATTCAATGAGGATAACACAGGAATTAGGTTTACAAATAGACCAGTCTCAAGAGCTATATAACACAATATGATCAAAACACATCCTTCTTTGAACCTTAAAAAGTTAACTATAAAACTTTATAGAGAAGGATAAAACATAATGCTAAAAACTGCAGCTGGGCTCATGGGCTCATGGCACGGATGATAGTACGATGAGTCATGGGTTCATGGCAGTGATGGGTCATCAGCTACTATTGCCTATTGGGCTGAAATCTTGGATATCCGGTTTTGTATTATCCGGATAATTCATATTCGACGGATACTAGGATTACTATATTCGTATTCGTTTCCGACAAAAAAATCCGTATTCGTTTCTGATCCAAGAATTATCTAAAAAAATTCGATATGATACAATCCGAATTCATTTTCGTCCAGATTCTTAGGGAATTGAATATTCATAGAGGTGTTGCCCACAGTACTAACATGTGTAGAGGAGCCCCAGGCACCTAGAGATGTTGGTACTCGATATGAGACAAACGCGTAAGGTAACAGTTTTGCACCTTTGGCTTTGTTCTTTGTGGCTTTTTAGCGGCTTTTGATTTTTAGTTTCTATCAACAACTATTTTTTAGATTAATAAGCTATAGTCAAATATCATAAATCACAGCCAAAAAACATGTCCTTTGGCAACGGCTGCGGCTTATGGTTTTTGGTTAAAATTTTTGAATTTTGGTTGTTTACAGTACAAATTACGGAGAGAGATACCTACTTGCGATTTTGGATGGTCCAGATGTTAGGCTTTTAACGTGTACATCGTTTAACTTGTAAACCCTGTCTTAAGAAAATACCCCGTTTGAAGGTTAGGTACTGTAGCAAAAGCCAAAAGTCGCCAGTTTCGGAGGAAAAGAATATGCCCTATAGCTAAAAAAATGCTGTAGCGGATGTTAGTTTTTTCAAAGTAATTAAATTTAAAAAAAATTTAAAAGTTATATCATTTTGAACTATGCAAAGAATAAAGAAAAATAAAAATCGAAAAAGATAAAATTAAGAAAACTGACACATTTTAGTAGGCAGAAGTAGGGCCTGTTCTTTTTAGCTGCGGCTTATGGCTTTTGGTTAAAAATTTTTGAATTTTAGCTGTTTGCGACAGAGATTACGGAGAGAGATACTTGCTTGCGATTTTGGTATAGATATTAAGCTTTTAATGTATACTATATTTAATTTATAGATCTCGTCTTAAAAAATATTTTATTTAAAAATTAGATATTATAATAAAAATCAAAAATCGTTTTTAGAAGAACAGCGGCGCTAGGAGGGGCTTTACCATCGGGGCTCTTCGCACTGCCGCACCTGGATGCATGGCGGCGTAGGCCTACAGCTAGCGCAAGTTACACGAGGAGGCTATAGGCTATAGCAGCAGCCAGTACAGTAGCGCATGTGATGTAATTTTTATTATGATGATTAATAATATATTGTAGCTGATGTTAGTTTTTTTAATTTAATTAAATTTAAAAATATTAAACATAATAATATAAAGAAATAAAGAGAAAAACAAAAAAACGTAAAAACCAAAAAGTCAAAAGACAAAATTAAAAAATTAAAAATAGAAATCACGAACTAGAAGTAGAAACTCTTTGGAGCATAACCTGAATCATACGGATGGGACTTTCTGAAGACAATAGCTGCTTCTTATCTACCACATACATACGGTAAGGGGACTCGCAACTGTGCAAATATGACCGCTTTGTAAAGTTACTGACCGAAGGTTGAGAAAAACGCGCTTGTACTTGCAAGAAACGAGCGCCTTACGAGACACATGGCTGAAGCACTTAGGTTGCTTCCTTGGACCGGAAAAAAAGGACTCTGGAATCATCTATGATCTAACTAACACGCTAAAAGAGTATAACCTCTTTTTTCTTCTTTTTAAAACGGAGCTAAAAGAGCACGACTAAGATTTGATTTGATTTCTAACAAAGAGAACAGTAATCTCAACTGATATACATCACAAGTACTAATATTTCTGTAAGATTGTTAGTAACTGCAGTAAAAATCATCAATGGCTGCAACCAACTTTACAAACTATAACAAGACACTGCTGAAAAGCTGTGGCTTATGACTGAAATTTTATTATAGCTGAAGGTGGCTTATTTGACGTAATTAAATTTAAAAAAATTTAAAAATAAAAAAATATACTAGCTCATCACGGACGGCGTAGTTTCAGTCATCTGGGGTCAACATTATGTGAACACAAGTGCAAATATGGGCAAGGGAAACATGCCGTACAGATTAAGTTAACTAGCTGACCTTGAAAAGTTATTCATACGTACGCAAAAGGGCAGACGGGAGATGGGGAGCAAAAAGGACATTTTTCACAAAGTCGTTTCGGGCAAAAAAAAATGACATACTGAAATACAGGATGAGTGTCAAAGTGCAGCTATTTCAAGCTTTGGAGCGGCGAAAATTGTTGAGTGGTAAATTCTTATTCTCACGTCTCTAGAGTTGGATTTCATCGATTTTCACCGAAGTAAACTAGTTTAACGTGCGCAAGGAATTATCATATATAAGCACTTTTAGGTATTGATATTGCTGATGCAGATGGAACCCACCCAAATCAGCTTCTTAAAGGCTTCCTTCTAATCTGTCAATCTGTGATCAATGCAACCTTAGAGAAGACGATTCAAAGGTACAAAACAAATAAACGTGTTAGAGATGAAAAACAACTCGATAAACCTGGAAAAGAAATGTGCTTTCAAACGCTCCTTTTGGTTAGGTCCTTGTTTCACTCTTCAAATGAATGATTTACTTAGGAGTCAGAGGGATGATTAAAAAAGGCTACTAGAAGACACTTCCATTGACAACTGTATATGTTTGCACGAGATCTACATAACGAATTGCAAAGGCTACAATCAAACTGGAGAGAATAAGGTGAAAGATTAACCAAAAAAAAAAAATGCTACTGTTACGTGAAACAGGTGGGAATATTGACAGCTTACAGCGGAAAATACCAAAAGATTACTTAATTTTTCGTCCTTTTCTTTTCGACTCAACTGTTGTTACACATTGGTCCTCAGAAAAAGCAGACCAAAACACATACATGGGAGCGGGTGCGGCACCGACTGGAACAAGAAAAGGACCATAGCATGCCTGTCATAGTGTCATGCCTCACAGGCACATATGGCCAACTAAGGTTCTAAATCATGCTACCGGGGTAAATCCTGCTAGGGGGCCGGTTACCGGAAAAATCGATCGATAACAAAAAAAAAGGGGTCAAATTTCATGTGTCAAAATTTGAATTTGAAATCGGTAACCGAAAAAACTGGCCGGTTACTGTCCAAAAAACCAACATAAACACTCTTTTTCCTGGCCAAAAGATAAAAGTGTAGCTGTAATACAATATGAAACTATAATTCTGTTTAATTAAATGATGTTTCTGGCTTAAAAGCCCCATCATGGGAACACCAGTACACCACACCTTGAACCGCTAAAAAAAGGAGTGTTATTTTTTTAACAAGGTGTCAGCTAAAACTGTATGCTCAAAAGAGGTAGACAAATAACCACCAGTAACTTTTGCAAGCAAAAGTGCTAAACCCTAAACCTGAAAATATACAGTACATTTACATGCAAGAGCCCTAGAGTGAAAGAGGATGTACCGTCTGATTTCACCAACTTCCTTGCCAAGCAAAGGCTGCCAACAAAAAGCCAATCTGCAGTAATCTGTGCTGAACAACGGTCAAACTCCTGGGCAAGGAAAGGGGCATCAAATGTTTTTGCTTTATGAGCAACCCACAGAACTGGCTTGACAGGAGCTTGGTGACTTCGAACAAATGCCAAATTAAGATAACATTTAGAGTAATTGGAATGTTAACTGTTAAAGAGATCTTACTGACTGACAATAACACCTACCTTACTGGCATGGATGTTTGTCCAATAAAGAAAAAACAAAAAGAAATTTATTGCATAAATAGACTTAATTTCCACAGAACTAATTCCATATTATGGTCTGTGTTGAAAGCATCATATTAAGGAATGAACAAATTGGGGGCATGTCTCCTAATTATTGGTTCTCTCTTAACAGTTGGATTCGGCGACTAATGTGAAGGCATGTGATGGAGAGATCAGGAATAACATGAATGCATTGGAAGAGAAATACACCTTGGGATATCAGGCCTGCAAACCAAATTAGTGCCAATCTGATTGATAGCTTCAGTGACTTTGGGAACATTCCTTTCAGGATTGATAAGAGCTTCAAATGAGCTATTCTTTCCTCCAGAAAGATCACGGAGTTCAAACTCAATGATTCTACGATCCTTATGGAAAAAACCAGTGTCCCGACATCAAAGACCAGAACAGTCGCAGATTGGTCATGTTCAGAAGTTTACTGAAGCTTTAGTGGCTGGGTTCCAGCAACACATGAACCCGGATCAGTTCTGTGACAACTAGCTGTCTCCATGAGTTTTGTCCCAAGCGTTTGCACTCTTGTTGTGAAATGCCGTTTCTCACAGCTTCTAGGATCAAGCAATTTTCCGTATGATAATCCAGCATGTTGCTTAAGAAACCTGACAGGACATCTGCTCCATATGTTGCTCCTCAGATGATTGAAGTGAAGAACTAATGACATTTTGCGCTGGGAGTGCACTTTGAATTAACACACAGTGGTTGTCCTTAGGCTAAGGTGAACATCATCTCATCGTCACGGTCGACTGTGGCTGCTCGCGAGACACCGCAACTGCACACCCATCTACGGCCACTCGCTGCACAACCAACTTCTTGCTGTTAGAGAGGGAGATGGAGGAGATGAGATGCTGGATAAGACAGATGATGAGTGGGTTAGAACAATCATCTACTCATCTGCCTCGGTAAGTTCCTCCCAACACCAGTCGGATCGTGTTGATTGTTGAAGCCAGAAATTCGAAGATAGTTACACATCTAAAAAATTTCTTCTGCTAGCATTTACATATCAGATCTCCAAACGGCATTCGCATTATCTGATCGAAAAATTCACGGTAGTTTTGCCTGAATTCTCGTCTGTTTCTACATCACAGACAGTACATCCAACCCAAGCACTGAATATTGCTACGACTTTCCAACAGATGTACACGACTCTTGCTTATCTTTACTTCCTAGTTCCTAGTCATACGTGATGTAACCTTCACGAGCTGTCGTGTTCGTCGCGTACGCACAAGGCTACTTGTCCACATCCACTGCCATGTCGTTGCTGCCGTCCGGATCCCACGCAGGCTGATCCTTTCTTCTGATGAACAATGGATGCGTACAATACTTGAGCAGCGAGTTGATTATTTCAGGTTTGGGCACCTTGAGACTGACACGGGACTCTTAAGTTTATCACACCATATAATCTGATACCTGGCAGTCTCCAGATTGAGATGTGAAAGGAATGCTTGATAGAATCTTTGTCCTTAATTTATTATGCACCATTGCAGCATCAGTAGAGATTGATTGTATTTCTCAGAATTCTAGGTGGAATCGCTGTAGGTATAGTGTTACAGTTGATTTTGTATTGTCATGGATTTACAGTTCCCTCCCCCAAATCCTGAAGCTGTTAAGTTGTTTTTGTCAATTTCTGGTGTATGTAAAAATCTGACAAATAGTGTCAGAAGTTCAGAACAGCCAGAATGAAGAGAGCAAAAGGAGTGTTAGATGTCGGAACCAGGGAAATTTCTATCGGCTCACAAAATTTATGGGAGGGCAGCCATACGACTGGTAACCGCCGGTTACCGGAATTTTCGGATTTTTTCGAACGAAAACTTTGAATTGAAAATTGATTTATTTTTATTTTTTCGAATTTTTTCATGAATCCAAAATTTTTTGACCGGTATAAAATTTTACCAGTCCCGGCCAATAAGCCTGGTAACCGCTGGTTACTGGTGAAATTTTGGCGATACAAATTTCCCTGATCAGAAGCACTAAACAAATCCACCACTAAAGAAGTCCACAATCAATGGACAGATAGGTCTGACCTGAAGTGTATGTATTTTGATCAAAGTTTTTCAGATTGGCCTAATTTTGCTGCAAAAACGAAATCTCTTGGCTCTAGAATTTTGAACAAAGTTCAGAATTTTTAAGCATGATAAGTAAACACAGACTCGGGAAACCGCCGGGGTGACGAAACTATGTGCTCTTCGCTGGAACATTTCTCAAACTTACTATAACATTGGTGTTCAATTTGTGTAAACAATAAGTATATGCTCATGTATGTCACATAATTTTGCGTACTTGGCTTATCTGAAAGCAATAGGTATGCAGAGAATGTAAGGCAACCGCAACCAATTAGCACTTTCTAATTCTGATACTCCTAGGCTCCAAGTAGACACATCAGCCCATCTAGTCGAGACACAACAACTTGTGTGCAAAAGCTGATTTTTTTTGTACAGCCATTTGGTCAGACTCCGGACAAAAGATTCCATGCATGTGCTTAGATGCTGCAGAAAAGAACTGTCCCTGTTCATGCCAATTAATATTAATGACACTGCAAGATGACAAAAATGTTAAACTGTTTTGTCCCAGAGACAAAGTGCAAAAATCAAAACTTGACATGAATCTTAAACTGTTTTGTCCCGGAGACAAAGTGCAAAAAAAAAAAAAATCAAAACTTGACATGGCCACTGCTCTTTCCTGTCTTCGGCAAGCAACTTCCATGTGCGTGCAGCGTGCTGCTTCTGCAATGCAAGGAACCAACAGCATACTGTATTACTCATTACCAAGCTACCATCAGAACGAAAAATGTTTGTGCAACACCTGTGGGCAATTTTGAGATCAGCCTTATAGGTAGCCACCAGGAAATTTCCAAACGATCAATTTCAACAAAATGTTTCAAATTTCCTATTTCATTATGAAAGGAGCATTTCATCTCACTACAGCGCGCGCACACACATATATTAAATAGTGCGATATAAGCATATTTTTAATTTAATTTCAGCAATAATAATAAATATACAAGCATGACAAACATGGCATAGAAACGACTTAACCAACATATTAACATATGAATCGTTTAAGTCATTGCAAAAGAAACATATGCTCAATATAAATGTCATATAAGAGTTCAAGACTAGCATAGCCTCAAGACAATAAGTGCAATGAAATGCTAATTTCAACAAAAACTTAACATATATGACTAGATTCAGCATATGACCGACAAATTGTGTTTTCTTAAGTGCTCTCAGAAGGCTAGTTGCACAAGATTTAATCTTGGCCATCTCCGCCATGACAAAATCTAATCTTGATTATATATGACAATTATAAATTAGATCTTAAGCTAAATTAAATCTTGCTACTACCAAAGACCAACAGATAAAAAAAACAGTTTGCTGGACAGAATGAAATTACCCTTAAAATCAATCTTCAATCATACAAAGACAATTCTATTGATTCAACAGGATAATAAGATTCGGCAGAGACCAGAAAAATGTCAGAGCTAACCGCGGCACAGGCCTAATACAAAGATCATATGAGATGAACAGCAAACTCAAAGATCAGTAAAATAACAGATTTAGCTAAAACTCAAGACCAATCTACCATCACATTCATATATAATCTCAGTATTATGTCACTTCATCACAGGGCAATCAGCCCACAACAATTTTCTTTGCAAATTTCCCGCTAATGAGACACACTGATGTGTGAAGAATACTGGAAGCAAGGTCACTATGGTGACAACATGCTATCACCGGCAAGCAACGTGCACCCGACAGTCGCCCTGTGCTCT
This sequence comes from Bonia amplexicaulis, assembly GCA_036346245.1. Lineage (NCBI taxonomy): Eukaryota > Viridiplantae > Streptophyta > Magnoliopsida > Poales > Poaceae > Bonia > Bonia amplexicaulis. The sequence continues at coordinate 17,962,125 of CM070746.1, forward strand.
CCGGTAAATTTTGTAGTCACATATAAATTATAAAAACCCATTAATGATTATTTAGGATTATTGGAATAAATTAATAGCCATCAAAATATTAAAATTGTACACAATGATTTAAAATAGTATACGATGATTTAGAATAGTATGTGATGATTTAGAATGATAAGCGATTATTTAAAATTATGCGTGAAGATTTAAATAGTATTTAAGTTGTAAAAATCAGAAATTGACTAAATTAATTTCGAGGAACGCTTAGGAACACATAAGATAGCGAGAGACCTGGGAAAACATGAAAACAATTTGAGAAATTATAAATAAATTAATCTCTGATAAAATCACTAAATTAGAAAAATAATCCGATGCATTGGAAATAATTTAATCATGATAAAAATAACTAAATTAAACAACACTGGTAAATGTCACCTCTAAAACAGACTGGCCAGAGTATGTTATTAATGAACGCACACTCTGATATAACTAGAATTGGTCCCTGATTTATTTAGAGAGGTAAATAAATGCGTACGCACCTGCGTAAAATTGAATAGGCATAATTTCTTGTATAAAATTGGATAGAAATATTTTTTATAGATAAATTGTTCGTGTATCTACATAATCATGTCTGAGCTATAAATGACAAAAAAACAATCAAAATGCCAATTATACCCCTGATATAAGACACACAACTTCACACTAGTAAAATAACATTGAGTGGCAAGTATAGGATAGAATTTAATTAAATTGGTGCAATCAATTTAATTGACCACATCATCACCCTAGGAGCACAAGCACATCAACATGTTGTATTTTATTATGTTTTCATAACTTTAGTCATAGCCTACATATAAAATACAGGCGATGATCCGAGTCACAGGAAGGACTTCACACAATCTTACCTGAGCCTAAATCATAATTAAACTCCAGGCAAGCTTATTCTTTGATCGCTTTAACTAGTTATTTTACTTGATAAAAAAAACTAAATTCTTGCAGCATATATTATTGTGTGCATAAGAAATGTATTTCAAAACAAATCCGGATAAATGAGACAAGAAAAGATATAAGATGATGAGATGAGATAAGAGATAATAAAGAGTATATTAGGCGGATAGAGTGTGCCCTGTTCAGAAAAAAAGAGCAAAATGTTGGGGCCCTCTACATATGGGTATGACATAAGAACCAAACAACTCTCACTTAGAAAGAGGTTGTACTCAAGTGTTAGCCATATCTCCATTTTTGACGGGCGAAAAATGCTACCCTGCTACGTTACTATTTCTCTCCACAGTGGGTAAGTAGTAGAATTTAGTGGAGGAACCCAAGACCAGTAGAGAGTCTGAAAGTGGGGAATCAAGACGCATATATTAGCGTAGGTGGAGTGTTGGGTAAAAGGATAACCGGCCCAACCAACGACTATTTGAGGTCAGTGGGTGTCGGGTGAGGGTGTGAAATTGCTCTGGGTCACCAACTAAGAATAGTTGGGTGAAGATTTAATAGCTAACATAAGCAAATGTTCTATACTATGGACTATGTATCGCATCTAAACAAATGCGGGATACCCAGGTAAAATGCCACAAACCTGCATGCGTAGTGCTAAAAACTAAAAATTATGAATACATGCATGTCTCCTGAATTGGAGGCTACGTAGACCACTGAGGGTCTTTCTTCTTACCGAGTGACTAGTACTATCTACAAAAATTAAAACTTGAAAAATTTCACTTAATTTGATAATATATTATCTGTATAAAGAGATGAAATATAAGTTGTGATAATGAGAAAGAGATGAGTCATACAATGTATTTCTTTTCTATTAATACTTGCTGAGTACATTTGTACTCACCCTTGCTAGTAAATTCATTTGTTAGATCCCTATCTAGTCGAGGATTATCTTAAGTTGGACGTGGGGTATTCAGACCTATAGGATGCCGTGTGAGAAAATGACGAGCATATTGAGGACCTTGATGAGTTACGTTGGATGTCGTACTTGGAGGTGGGGACGAACATGCTGCCTTTAGTGTTTAGTCTTCAGGAGTTAGGATATTTAAATAGTTGTATCGGGTATTTGTATAATTAAAGCCTACAAAGGAACTTCCGTAAAATTCTGTAGAATGGTTGTAAATTAGGAAATTGTGTATTTAAAGACTTTAGCCCTGCATGACCAAAGTACTGTAATAAGAATGTACTGTCTCTAACTATTGTTCCGCTGTAATATTTTGATAGATTTATTATTCGTTAGAGCGGTGTTCTACCGACTAAACGGATAATAATATATTGCCTAAGTGTTATTACTCCTTAGTAATGGCACGGGCGTCTCATTTTCGCTATTCCAATATGTAAAATCATTTCATATTCAGAAGAATATAAAATATTTTATTACATTTAGATACTGGAATCTATCTGCTTTTAGTGAATGGCCTTTATAGCGCTTTGACACTAATTTTACCATTATCCTCCTTCCATTATTGATCTGTAAATAGCAGTCATTTGAAACATGTATCTGAGCTAGTATCTATACATGGCATGCCCACAAGCGAATTTGTTGCTTCGTCAGAAGTTCAGAACCATATAGACGTCCATGGATTTGTTCTTTTCAGCTTTTGGCTTTTGCTACTGTATCTAACTTTCAAACGGAGTATTTTTCAAGATAGAATATATAAGTTAATTATAGTATACGTTAAAATCTCAACATCTGTACCATCCAAAATCATAAACAAATATTTCTCCATAATCTCTATCACAAACAACTAAACTTTAAAATTTTTAACAAAAAATATAAACTACAGTCATTAAAAAAGCCCCCGTATCTACTGCTCAGCCCCTCACGGAGACACAACAATGTGACAGCTCGAGACCAAACCATCTAATATTCTAATCCTTCGAATACCCCACACTACGCGACCTCCCCTGCTCCACTCCAAGACGCGAGCAGTCGCGCAGCCCTCACAGCCTCCATCGCTGCCCTTGACCTATGTAAGTCCTACTGATCCTCCTGAAAAATCCCCCTCTCGTTTCCTTGGGATTGCATTACCTGGTTCTTGTTCTGGCATGTGTGTTTATCTTTCTTGTGATCTTTGGAGATTCTGTACAAGGATGGGATTTTTTCTGAACCACTGATTCATAGGTAACATCTTGAAATACTGATAGGTCATCAAAGCAGGTTAGATTCTTTAGTTAATGAAGTCCTGATAGATTCTCTTCAGAAAAAAAGGAGCTCCCGATAGATCAGCCTCATTATTTGTTCAGGTTGTTCCTGTCTTTATTGATTCTTCTCTGTCAAACTATTCACCGATCTTCACTTTATATTGTTCCTCCATTGTCCAAGAACACTATGTGTCTATTTGGTTCTGTTGTTGGAATATGTATATAAGCAGATCATAATATGTTGGTAGTGTCTTCGCCCAAGAAGAGGATCTATTTGACTGCTTCTAGTGTTGATAGATGAACTGGGAGCTAATGATGAGAATTTGAGCAGAGAAATGGAGTTGATCACAAATGTCAGCGAGTATGAGCAGCTCGCGAAGCAGAAGCTGCCGAAGATGGTCTACGACTACTACGCCTCCGGCGCAGAAGATCAGTGGACACTCAAGGAGAATAGGGAGGCCTTCTCTAGAATTCTGTAAGCTATCTTCCAAAATAGTAGGGTTAGCCTTTTAGCCATATCTGATTGGCATTACACTGCTAGATGAACTGTACTTGTTTTATTAACATCAGCAACTAATAATTCACGGAAAAGTAATGCAATGGCAAAGTTTCAGAAAAAAAAAGGAAGGATGACATATTTTTGGATGTCTGATGAATACTGTCATGTCAATTGAAAACTTTGTGTTATTTTAAAATCTTTGGAGAAAGGATAGGACCCAGAGTTGCCTCCAGCCCTTGTGGAAATTTTACAACTCCATTATTACAGTTACTAAGGTAATTTTGACGAACTTAATTTGGGCGTAAGTGGATCAGCTTGCCTTTGATTAGTATAAGTACATGGTAGCAAAAGTGGACAAATAACATTTGAGTAGAGGACAAGAGATCAGATGAGTCTTGTGACATGTGGTTTGGATGGTCAAAGTAGATAACAATTTCATTAAGAACTCTCAAATAAGATACATGACATCACTATACATGCATGTGAAAATATATCCCCTTTTCAAAGTCTAGCTCTTTTGTGAGAAGTCTGAATTGTTATAAAATAATATTGGAGTGGCATGTTTCTCTTTCACTTAAAATATTTCTCTCCAAGATTTGCTACTCTCATTTTTTAAAACTAGAATACGTAGGAAGAATTACGCATCAAGTTCATAGACAGACATTAACAAAATAGTCATATTGTACTATGTTCAATCCATTTTTTTAACGCAAAGTTCAATCTATTTTGGAGAGAAAGAAGTCTCGGCGCGTGATATCCTTCATTTCCCTGACAAATGGCTCCAGGTTTCGTCCACGCATACTGATTGACGTGTCATGCATCAACATGGCCACAAATGTCTTGGGCTTCAACATTTCCATGCCTATTATGATTGCTCCCTCAGCCATGCAGAAAATGGCTCATCCTGAAGGTTTATCCAAATTTGCAATCACCAAAATTTTCCATTTTCCAAAGCAATATTCTCATCGAGAAGTTTGTATGGAATGCAGGAGAGCTTGCTACTGCAAGAGCAGCAGCCGCAGCAGGAACTATAATGGTTTAAAAGATCACAAAAGCTTTTGGTGTCTTTGCTGTCCCAATAACTAGTCCAATGTGCTGATGCTATGGCTGACCATTGTGTTTTTTCAGACATTGTCTTCATGGTCTACTTCTAGTGTTGAAGAGGTTAACTCAGTAGGACCGGGAATACGTTTCTTCCAGCTTTATGTATGTGCTGTCTTCACAAACCTTATGATACAAGAAGCATTTGTTTCTGTTCTTCAACCTTACCTTAAAGAGTGTATCACTGTCTTCATCAGGTCTACAAGGACAGGAATATAGTACGGCAACTCGTCAAAAGGGCTGAAATGGCTGGCTTTAAGGCCATTGCACTCACTGTGGACACTCCAAGGCTCGGTCGCAGGGAAGCTGACATCAAAAACAGGTCCTAATCTTATAATAACTGTATAAAGCCTGACGTTTTACAAATGGAACGTCTGTTCGTTTTATTAGGAGTTTCACAAACTGAAATATATATTATATACCCTGGTACCTTGCAGATTCACCTTACCTCCACATCTGGTGTTGAAAATTTTTGAATCGCTTGATCTTGGCAAGATTGACAGGGTTATCTGAAAACTGAGCTAATCACACTGTATTAAGAATAAGTTTATTTTTTAGGTCTCCTTACCATATATTCTGTGATGTATCAGACAAATGATTCTGGCCTTACTTCCTATGTCGCTAGCCAAACCGATCAATCTCTTTCTTGGAAGGTATCGTTTGTACCGCCTCGATTGTTACTTACCATCTTGAGTTTCATACACCAACCAGTCATTCTACACACTTCAACTTCGATGGTGCTCATATTAAAGGTTTCTCTGTGGAAATGAAATTCAGGATGTCAAGTGGCTACAGACAATTACCTCGTTGCCGATCTTAGTGAAAGGAGCCATGACTGCAGAAGACAGTGAGTGTTCAGTTTCAGACTTTCAGCTCCTCCAATGTCATATTGCCCTTTGTTATGGTCTGTCTTCACCTTGAAACTTATGCAAATGCAGCTAGACTTGCCATCGAATATGGCGCTGCCGGTATCATTGTGTCCAATCACGGAGCCCGCCAGCTAGATTATGTTCCTGCAACTATCAGCTGCCTGGAGGAGGTATGCTAACCAATCACAAGCTGCACATGTATTTCTTAGCTGAGAGAGTAAACTGCACTGGATCCATTTGATGTTCTCTAAAGTTGAATCCTGGCCTGCACTCATTATGTTAAGAAAGATAGTAAACGCTTCCCTGCATTTTCATACATTTCGACTGAAAGTGTCAAGTAAATTCAGGTCGTCAGGGAAGCAAAGGGCCGTCTACCGGTGTTCCTCGACGGCGGCGTCCGCCGTGGCACGGACGTGTTCAAGGCCCTGGCGCTGGGAGCCTCAGGAATATTCGTAAGTCCCCTACTAGAATACTCTCCATTGTCCACACATTCTAGCATTGACACAAAATAGGCTTGACATGCACTGTGACTTGGTCTGTCAGATTGGCAGGCCGGTGCTGTTCTCCCTCGCCGTGGACGGCGAGGCGGGCGTGAGGAAGGTGCTGCAGATGCTGAGGGACGAGCTGGAGCTCACCATGGCGCTGAGCGGCTGCACGTCGCTGAAGGAGATCACGCGCAACCACGTCATCACCGAGAGTGACAGGATCCGCCGCTCCCGGCTGTAGGCTTGCAGGAGCCTACTGGATACTGATCGAATTGGCCCTGCATGTGTAGGTTAGTCCATTTGAGATACTGCTTCTAGTTCTTGCGCTTCCATTTGGATGCCAAGCAATAAGGAAAGGAGGGTGCATGTGCGTGTGTGCCCGTGTATGCCCTTGCACTACTGTTGTTATCTGCAATATTGGTGATTTCTGGTTCTGCTGCCAATGGAAAGTAGTTGAGCAAGTTTGGATCTCTTTCAGTGCAACGGTGATTTGGATCAGTCAAGGAGGGTCTGTTGCAACATCAATGCACGAAAGTTTTATAAAGCTCTTTTCTTGTATTCGTATAGAACGTTGAGAAGCTCGGATGGATTTTTTTGGCTGTGATTTATGCTTTAAATTTTTAAATTCTGATCGTTTGTGAGAGATAGTATATAGAGAAAAATAGTCACATACGATTTTGGCCGATACGGTTGAATTCAGTAACTTTTTTACTATAATTTGTCTGTTGATCGTCTTAAAAAAATGCATCGTTTAAAAAGCGAGTTCCTCTAGCACATATAAGCCAAAGCCAAAACCAAGCTGAATCGAATCCGGTCGAGATGTATCATATTCGCTTCTAAAAACTATTTTTATACAGTAAATGGTTTCTCTATAGTAATTGGATTTTAAATAGAGTATCTATTTAAGTTAAAGTCTACTAGTTGATTGTAGTATACACTGTAACAACTTCATTTATATTAACCAAAATTACATATAAATATCTTTCTTTTTATAATTTTTTCTATAAACTATTATTATCTATAAAAAAGGCAATATGAATCGGCTTGGAGAGAACTGAGGCCCCGCTCATTTCGGTATCAGCTTTTGGCTTCTGGTTTATTTTTCACTATTCATAAGTTTTGTTTTTTTCTGAACTTTTGGCTTTTTTGCTGGTTCTTTTTTTCTCGTATTCATTTACGCTGTCCGTGATGAGCTAGTATATTTTTTTAATTTTAATTTTTTAAAGTTTAATTACGCTAATTAAGCCATGACAAGTTCACTCGCTGACAAGTGGGCTCAGGGTCCACTGGCAGCCTCGCTTTCTGCCGCGCGCTCTCCCGGCGGCGGCGGCGCGGCTCTCCCCGTACCACTCCCGTCCCGCCTAACCGATGCCGCGCCCCCGCCCGGCTGCCTCCTGCCGACCTTGGCGCGCATCCGTGCCTCCCGACGGTGCGGGCCCGGACCCTCGGCGGCTCGGCCGAACCAGCGCCGCCCAACCCGCAACTCACCTGCTGCCCTGCCTCCCCAAGTCAACTGAACCAACTGCCGCCGCCGCATCATTGTCAAACTATCACAGCTCCATCGTCCTGTTGCTACAGCCTACAGGAAGAGGAGAGGCTGAGGGCTGCTGCTTTTCTTGTGGTGATGGTTACATTAGCGCCACAAGCTGTTCAACTATCAGCTTCACCGTCCTAGTGCTACACGAAGTGAAGGGGGGAGCTGCCGCTTGTCTTGTACTGATGGTTGCGGCTTCTACTACCAAATCGCAGGTATGAACAGTTTCTGCACAAGTTTTCTTCAAGAACGCGCGTGTTAGTGTGTTACTTTACTAGAGTATAATATCCCAGTCTTTGTGTCTTACTGATAAGACAGTCCGATCCTCGAATACAAAATTTTGCAGAGATTAAGGATCTGTTCTTTTTCTTCGAAACTGGTGGTTTTTAATTTTTGCTATAGCACCTAACTTTTAAACGGAGTATTTTCTCAAGACGGAATCTACAAGTTAAACAATATACACGTTAAAAGTCCAACATCTGTACCATCCAAAATCACAAGTAAGTATCTCTCCGTAATCTGTACCGTAAACAACCAAAATTCAAAATTTTCAGCTAAAAGTCATAAGCCGAAGCCGTTGCCAAACAGGAGCTAAGATCATTTCCTACTTCCATGATATGCTGCCCTGTCACTGTCGGTAGATCAGAACTTCAGAAGTATCTTCTCGTCGTCCTCTCGCGGATGCACACAAAGGACAGCACCAAACCGACTCCTCCTTCCGGTCCAAGCGCCCTGGCCTTGGACGCAATCCTTGAGCCCTGGCCTCCGTTGCCTAGTAAGTCCTCTTGTTAATTTACATGGTTCTCTCTCGAGCTTGTCTTTTTTTCTTGTAGCTTGATGGATTTGCGTGTCTTTTGTTTAAATGATTCGTTTGAGGCTAAATCTCGGTGAGGATAAACTACTGATGACTCATGATGCAATGCAGGATATCAAGTGGCTACAAACAATTACCTCACTACCGATCTTAGTGAAAGGAATCATAACAGCAGAAGACTGTGAGTACTTGGTTTCACTTACTTCTGCAATGGCGTGTAACCTGTTCTGAGCTGCATCTTCATGAATATGTTTGCAAAGCGCAGCCAGGATTGCTGTCGAATGTGGTGCTGCTGGTACCATCATGTCCAATCACGGTGGCCGCCAGCTAGACTACCTTCCTGCAACCATCAGCTAGTATTTTGCTACACGAGGACGACAAATATTTTGCTCGTCATGGAACTAAAGAAAATTTCCAGTTTTACATGCTGCTCCTGCACAAAAAATACATGTAGATGCAGGGAATAGTGGATTTGCGAGTATTTTACCCCAGATCAGGTTAGAGTAGTGAACTCCCAAGTCTCCAGCAGACCCTGTCCGCCACCATGCCCGTTGGATCTCTTGTGCCCCGTGATCTCCGCCGTTCGTCTCCTCCTAGTACGCTGCCGTCCTCGCCGTCCTCGATCCAAGGCAAGACCAGCGGCAAAAGCATCGAAGAGGAGAGGGACTAGAGGGGGAGCTGCTCTCTCGGCGATCGCTCGACCTCTCAAGATGGTGATTTACTATCCGATTTTCCACTCCTTCCGCTGCTTTTCCTCAGATTTCTGTCATGTTTCTTGTTCCTTGTGTTAAGAATCGCGATTTGGTGCGAAGGATCTTGGGGGAAACCAGATCTTTTGGTGTTCTTTTTACCCTAGAATCTGGAATCAACTGCGGCGGTTTTTACTGGTTTCTGGCGTCCGAGTAGTTCAGATCGGAAGTAGGAAAAGGAACAAAAAATCTGGGAAAATCTACTGGGCTTTCTCGAACTAACTATTATCGATTTTTTTGCCTTTCTTTACCGCATTTGTGTGGTTTGCTCAGGTGGCGATGCTACCAGATCGGTTCCTGAGCGAGCTGACGAGCATGTACGAGCGGAGCACGGAGAAGGGCTCCGTGTGGGTCACCATGAAGCGATGTGAGTGCTCTTTTCTGATGGCTCGTGTGGTGGCTTGTAGATTTGGGTGGTTGAAGGATCCAAGTTTGAGTTGATACGTTGTTTTGATGTGGGCAGCGTCGCTGAAGTGCCAGGGTAAGTTGAAGAAGATGGAGGCGAAGGGGGAGGCGGTGGAGTTCCGGTGCCTCGTCCGCGCCACCGATGGCAAGAAGAACATCTCCACCTCGGTACCATGACTTTCCTTGTGCTGGTTTTTTAGCTGAGAGACGTGTTTTGCATATGATTGTTGGTTCTGGGCATAGTGGTTACCGGTTTGCTAGTATTTGCTGCTAATTATGCCTTTGCGGTGCGGTTGCGAGGAATGTGAATCATAGATCACACATTTGCATGTTTCTCTGCCTAGGTACTCTATGAGCTCGGTTTACTAGTATTCACTGCTAATTATGCATCTGTGGTGTGGTTGCAAGGAATGTGAATCTTAGATTAGACATTTGCATGTTTCTCCGCCTAGGTACTGTATGAGCCAAAACAACTTGGATATGGACACATGGTAATAGAATATTTCTTTTGGTTTTCTTTTTAATAGAGGATGTTATATTGGTACCAGCCAACATGGTAGCCTGGATATGTAGAGAAGATGCACTGTACATCGGTATTTTGCAGAATTGCCTCACAAGCATCCCGATGCAGTAGGATGTGCGGCAACTTTTGTGTAGCATGGCAACAAGTAGGGCGAACATACATACTCTTAGGACATCTTAGCGATTGTAAAAGTCTTTTATGCAGTGCTTATCTTGTTACATACTGCTTCAGTAGACAGAATAGCACAAAAAAATGTTAGTCTGTCATATCACTGCAGTTGTACTTCATTTAAGCGTGAAGAGGCCAAAATAAGAGGGGATTCATCATTGAGGGAGCTTGCCGGAGTACTAAACTTATCACTTGGTGCGAAGGAGACCTGTGAGACCAACCGCATATGCTTAGCAACTCTATAAGTGCTTGATTGATAGGTTTTGCAAATCTTTTCTCTATGCATGTCTGCTTGCCCCCACCAACTCTCATTTTCACCAAGTGTTAAGATAGATCACCAATTGGCGCAAATGTTTGAAGGATGAGGCTCATTTGCTTGTGATTGCCAAGTCTCAGCTGCATCAAGCAGTTAGGGATCTCATTAATTGATGCATCTCGCATTTGGTGGACACCTTTATCTAGGTGCATAAAACTTAATTTCATATCACAAAATGTAAGGATATTTTCCCAATGATATTTTCATATCACAATACCTAAGGATATTGCTGTATCTCAAATTTGGTGAAAACCTTTATCAAGGTGCATAAAACTTGAATTTTATCACAACAGTTAGGGATATTTTCATGTGTTTAATGGGCACCTGTGTGTCTTTCTTTTCATGTGTTTTAAGCTCTCCCACCAAACAATTTAACATGTCACCTTTTCCATAAGATTAAGAGACTTGACAAGTTGAGAGCCCCAATTTCCAAGAGCTAATTGCTCCGAAACAGTTTAATTTCTCTTCTACCTTGGAAGTGTTGACATGGTTATGATGTAGGGTATTCCTTATTTAAGGCTAAATAATTGGTGCTTATATCTGCATCTTCTGATACTCCCATCATTTTCATGTATATACAGGGTTATCAGTTATCACAATTAATACTATTTTCTGTAGTTATTTTGGAACCATGACCACATATTTTGTCTCCTGATAACACAAAACAAGTACACGACAAATCTCTCTCTCTCTCTCTTCTGTGTGCATGTCTATTTGTCCCAGCTATATCGAATTTGTGTAAGTCCACCAAGTAGGGCATTTTCTTCATTAAATGATTTACCCTAGGGCTGGATGAGTATGTGTACTTAGGACTTGAGGGTAACTACTATATTTACTGAGATGTCGGCAATACTATGAATGTTTCCTGCAATATCAGCAGAGGACTGCCATTTGCACTATTCCTTTGTGGTTTTGATGAAATAAATGGATGAGTTGATTCATGAGAAATTCTTTCATTTTTCATGGCGCCATAAACACTATCTTCATTTATTCAAGATATTTGATTATTCTCCTGCCAATTGCTTAGGTTTTGAGGACCATCGATAAATCTTACTGTACTTCCTATGTCTTCCAGCTCTCTGCAAAAGAATACCTAAAATTCCAAGCTTCATATGCAACAGTTCTTAAGGCCCATATGCATGCTTTGAAAAAGTCTTTTATGCAGTGCTTATCTTGTTACATACTGCTTCAGTAGACAGAATAGCACAAAAAAATGTTAGTCTGTCATATCACTGCAGTTGTACTTCATTTAAGCGTGAAGAGGCCAAAATAAGAGGGGATTCATCATTGAGGGAGCTTGCCGGAGTACTAAACTTATCACTTGGTGCGAAGGAGACCTGTGAGACCAACCGCATATGCTTAGCAACTCTATAAGTGCTTGATTGATAGGTTTTGCAAATCTTTTCTCTATGCATGTCTGCTTGCCCCCACCAACTCTCATTTTCACCAAGTGTTAAGATAGATCACCAATTGGCGCAAATGTTTGAAGGATGAGGCTCATTTGCTTGTGATTGCCAAGTCTCAGCTGCATCAAACAGTTAGGGATCTCATTAATTGATGCATCTCGCATCTGGTGGACACCTTTATCTAGGTGCATAAAACTTAATTTCATATCACAAAATGTAAGGATATTTTCCCAATGATATTTTCATGAGAAATTCTTTCATTTTTCATGGCGCCATAAACACTATCTTCATTTATTCAAGATATTTGATTATTCTCCTGCCAATTGCTTAGGTTTTGAGACCCATCGATAAATCTTACTGTACTTCCTATGTCTTCCAGCTCTCTGCAAAAGAATACCTAAAATTCCAAGCTTCATATGCAACAGTTCTTAAGGCCCATATGCATGCTTTGAAAAAGAGGGAGCGGAAAGACAGGAAGAAGACTGCAGAGGCTGAGAAGATACCCGAGAAGCCACCGAAGAAGCAGAAGAAAGCATCTTCAAAGAAATCTGCAGGGTCCAAGTCGTGAGCTACTTCCAGAGTCCAGTGTGCTTTCTTTTGCCCGCAGCCAGACTAATCTGAGTGTCATCAAGATATTATCCTCCGTTTTACTCTTTCATGTCTGCGAGATGAAGCGTGTGAATACCTACATAGAGCTGTGTCATCGCTACTAGCATTTTTGAAGCAGTGTTTTGTTCTGATTGTAAGCTACCCTGGCCTTTTCTGAATGGCGTCATAGAAAAGACATGCCTTTTGAACTGCTAGATCTGACCATCAAATTCTAGTGCAATCTGCAATGGTTCGTTCGATATTGACAGAACTAGCTCTGGGGTGTGAAAAATTGAATTTGCAATTAGGATTGCAGAAACTGCAGGATTTTTGGTGCAGGAACTGCAGGATTTTTGGTGATCTTGGTGGCTGTGTTTCTTCTAATAGTTTTCTCTCTGAACTGTGTAGGAAAACGAAGCATGCGGGTATGTTCTTGTCTCGTGATTCCCATATGCAATTGGTGATCAGAATATAATGCCAGGTCTGCAATTGCTGAATCAACATGGACCTGAGCCTGGTCGGACACTGCCATCCTTTGCAGTTTATCGTTCTTGGCTGCTTTATAGGATCAGCGTTGTAATTGGTGTGCAAAGCAATGAATATAGAAATCATTTGGATTATCATCCTGAATAAATTTTTTACAATCCATTAAATTCATCTCTCATATTGAAGCTTCATCGTAGCCTTGCCTATGCAGCCTTGAAATAGACAAGCCATGTCGAGTAAGTAATCCAATCAAAACTTCTTTCAATGCTGCAGATGTATAATTTGTGATATGGTCAATGTCAAGAAACATTTTCATCATTTTCTTTTGATTATTTACAAATTTGCATAAATGATACGATTATAAAATGTAAATGTAGAATAAAACAACAATGCATAAATGATGTGGAACTATAACTAACCTCATAATCACTATCATTTGCTCCTTTATTGATACATCTCGGGACTCATCAATAAGGATTGCAAAATTTTTATCTCCAATATCATCTTTAATCACTTCTGTGATCTCTTGTGCACAACATTTACAAATCTCTTTTTGAATATCTAGAGAAATCATAACTGCATGCCCTAGAGTTGTATCAAATGCCATCTTCACTTCATCCTTTTTATCTTTATACCAATCCAATAACTCTTTGAAATTCCCCTTATTAATGGAAGTATATGATTCATCATGTCCTCGAAAAGCTTCACCTTAAGCTATAAGATATTTTGCACAATCTAAAGATGCAGTTAAACGAATTTTGTATGCAATTTTGGCCTCCTTACTATAAGTGTTGATTTTGCTAGACACACTTGACCTTTGATTTTTTGAAGTCGTCGCAAATCCCCCTTGCAATATGGTGGGAACTATTTGTACCACCAACATGTTTATTGAAAGCATATAAATCAATCTTCGAACGAGAGAACCCAACCTTTGTAGATATATCACTTCCAAATGTATTGGGTTGTGCTTGTTTCTTGAAAAGAAAAAAATAGAAACAAAAGGCGGCATCATTTTCCACACTATATTCTAACCAATCGAACTTATTATACCATGATTCTTGAAAGGACCACGACTGTTTGCCATCCAATGTCTGTGGAAATGAATATCCAATTACTCGCGTATAGCCATTCAATAAATATGTCCTTTTTACTTGATCTCTAATTTTGTTAGCATAATCTTCAATTGGTATGCGCAGCGCCAAATCGTCAATTATTTCATTTGGATTAAATTCTAATCAAACCTTCTTTAGTTGAGTTGTACTCTCATCGGTTGGATGAGAACTACTTGAATTACTTGCGAAAGTTACAAAAAGTTCGTTTCTCCATTATAGCAAAATCTATAAATAAATTGTTAATTTATGTCAATATAAAACTATAAATATATAAATTAATTATAAGGACTAAACTATCTATATACACTGAATGTGAAAGTCTAAAATCTAAACTATAAAATACTAAATTGATAAGAAAATTACTAGAGAATAATTACTCACTCTAACAGCAGACACGGGCGACGGGTCGACGGCCAACCCTATTTCCTCAATTGATCATTGATCTGTTCTACTTCTGCCCTCTCGCCTCCTCGATCTCGACATCTCACGTCTGCACTCTCTGTCTCTCTCAGACTCAATTGCTCACTTCGCTCCGTCCAGTCCGTCGCTCTTCGCTCGGATTCCGCCGTCTCCGCCACTCCGATCCCCCTTCTCCCGTCTCCGGCCTTCGGGATTCGGTGCTCCTCCGTGGCGCTGCGATGCCACCCAGACTCGTCGGCGGCGGCCAGCCCCTCGTCGCTCCGCTCCGACTCCCCACCCCGCCCTCGGCCCCGCGGCCTTGATCCCGGATGGTGGATTTGGCGACGCCTCCCCTCGGCTGGCTCGCCGCCAGATCTGGCTCCAGCGGCATCCCTTTCTGCGCGTGTGGTGCGTCCTCACCCGGTCGCCCCCAGCCCCCCTCTGGCCTCTGCGTTGTGGTGGTGCCGACGCGTCTCTCCTCTGAGTCTGTCGCCGGTCTGGGAAGTGAAAGTGGGAACCAATTACAATTGTTAGTTTTGTGAGTTGGAGTAGGTGTTTTGGTGGGCCAATAAGGTGAATTTGTTGGGCCTCTTTAAGGGCAGTGGGCTGCCACTTGACTATATTTTTTGTTGTTTGGAGGGGTGTTGCCATCGTGAAGAATGTGAGACTCGAGCCTTACTAAGCCCCCTCCACTTCTCACGGGTGACCATTAGCTAGGCATTAGCCAGGCCGCTCGCCATGCATCGAACCTGCCGCTCGCTCGTCCGATGCGTACTCGCCGAGTTTACTCCTATGCAAGTGCTCTTCAGTCTTCATGCTGCACGCACATGCTTGGCTTAGCCTTAGGCGAAGTACGTTTCACGTTGACACGCACGTTGCGGACGCGTGCAAGTGCGACCAGAGACAGAGAAGCTGGCCGAGGGCAGGATCGATCGCTCCTCGTGAGCGCGCTGACTCTGCGAGGGAAATTGCCAACGGCTACGTGTTCCACCTTGCTCAGAGGGGTCCGGCGCCTCCTGGCTTCTCATACCACGTTACTCGTCATCCTCTCAAGCGTGAACTTGAACTCGTCGTCGTCGTCGGATGCCACATCATCTGTTCTGCGCTCGTCATCCTCTCAAGCGTGAATCCGCAAGGGCACTGACATGTTTTAGTGATTTTTACCTGCAGTAAAAAATTCGCACGGATGCTAGCTGCTGCGGCAGTATTTATGCTGTGCAGGCCAGTTTCTTCGGAGGAACGGTCTGCGTTTCGTTGCCCACGGTCTGCGTTCTTGCAAACCTTCTCAAGAACATGTTTTAATTGGCTAAGTCGAAGCAATTTGTTTTCCGGCAGACAAGCAAAGTCCAGTTCTAGATATAGCTGTATACCAACTTATCAAATTAAGTTGTTGTTAGGTTACTACTATTCTCTTTCCTAAACGACATATATATGTACTTACTTCAGCTAATTACCTTTACGTCATGGGATGTGCTTTTATTCTCAATAGTGATTTGTACAATTTTTAAAACATGATAAATAGCTTTTTATTTATTTTGATATTAGTGTTACTTTTGTGACAGAGAAAAGTATAGAAATACTGCTCTTA
Organism: Bonia amplexicaulis; assembly: GCA_036346245.1. Lineage (NCBI taxonomy): Eukaryota > Viridiplantae > Streptophyta > Magnoliopsida > Poales > Poaceae > Bonia > Bonia amplexicaulis. The sequence goes on from CM070746.1 coordinate 17,978,293, forward strand.
AGTCATATTTAGTATTGCATGCAATGCTCTAATTTTTTTGAGATATTAATTTATATACGTGTGTATGTTTACCTAGCGTTCACTCGCTACTCGGTTTTTTCTTGGAGACCGTACAGTGACGTCCAAAAAGGTTATATTTGTGTTAGCTAATTTTGTCGATGCACCATCGAAGTCAGGATTACTGTTCATAACACGCACGCATTCGTTATTCCTTTTTGAATTCTTCTTACAAAATCAAGAGCAACGTGTTAAACATATAAAAGTCATCTACCTATGGGCAATAACAAGTACACCAGTCAGAATTTTCTCGCGGTGTGTGCTGGATGGCCTAGATCTATGCACGACACACGCGTAGTGCAGAAAACACCTATGAAATATGGAGATCGCTTTCCTAGTCCACCTACAGGTATAGCCCTGCAGTGTGTAATCTTTATTGGCCTCATTTTTAAACATTACAAGATAACTTCACATCTCTAACATATTTCATGCAGGAAGGTACTACTCGTGGTCTCCGGCTATCCGAACATGTCGGGTATCTGATTCCTTATGGAAACCATATATATAGCATATTTCAGAGTTCTAAAATAGTAGTCAACCCGATGGGATGCAGGAGGTATTCGATTTCCATCATTTCTCCCTGCACAACATCATCGAGTGGGTATTTAGCATGCGTAAAATGAAGTGGCGTATCATGGACAACATTCCTAGCTATGAGCCACAAAAACAGAAGGCCATAATTGTCGGAATGATGGCATTACACAACTTTATTCTGGATTGCGAAATGAAGGGTGCAAACTTTTCAAACCTAGCAGTGCATAAGAGCATCTCCAATAGTTATAGCTAGCAACTAACTATAAGACTTTCACATCATTTATATAATACACACTAAAGCTAGCATTCTAAAGAACTATCTATAAGGATATCTATTTGATGCTTACATGCACACACAGAATTTATAGATGCTGCCTCGTTTGGCGTTATAGACTAGTGCTTAAGGAAGAACTGGCTCGGTTTTTTTTGCATACTCTCTTTCCTCCACATAGGATATATGCTGATGTGTACATGCATATAGCTAGCTGACTCAGACTATTAGAGATGCTCTAATAGAGGGAGGCACGAAAACAAAAGGCCATAATTTCCGCAACGATGGCATTACACAACTTTGTTCTGGATTGCGAACTGAAGGGTGCAAACTTTCCGAACCTAGCAGTGCATAATAGAGGGGATGCAGGTCTAGAACAAGGCCCTGTGGATATGGACATGATATGTGAAGCGATTACAGCGTCGTTCGTGGCTTGACGTATATACCGCACTGATTATGCTTCTACATATATTAAAAATGTCCAATTACCATATGCATTTTTTGCAAGTTACTATGTTTGTCAATAATTTTGTTACATGCAACCTCATCACGTCTCCAAAATAACACTTGAAAAAATAACTCAGCAAAAATCCAAAAGCCAATAGCCGAATTAAATACCTCCAACTTCAACTGCGACTTGTTTTAGCTGCCACAGTGTTATTTCAACTAAAAGGTAGAAACCAAAAATTATAGCCAAATTGAACAGGACCATAAGCTAAAATGAACGGGTAATCATACCGTCATTCGTGACGGTGTTGCGTGACGCTAGCTCATTTATCTCAAGGGGCACACAAGCGACACAACATATTATGCGAAATCCATATCTAGCATGGGGATGAAGCAATGATACAGGAAGCTGGTCTCTGTTCTGAAACTGTTTACATATTTTTTTTCAAATTTGCTTTTAAACGTCTGTTCGTACAAATTTAGTCTCTCCATAAACCTACAGAGCTCGGCAGGTACCTACTGAGCCCCAAGTGCAGCAGCAATCAATACATATGATTAGTGTTTAATTAAGATCATGATTAGTGCTAATTAATTATAATTAGTAATAATTAAATATGACTATCACTAATTAAGCGTCACACTTCTCGATCGGCAACCTACCGCACTGGGGCTCGACAGATGACCTACCAAGTTAGTATAACTCGACAGGTTTATAAAGATGGCTAGATTTGCAAAAGGTGGCTATAGTACTATTTATGCGGACAATTATCTATTCTATAAAGAATATGCACACGCAAAAAGAAATAAGAAAGAAAGAAAGAACCCGATGCCTATTTTTTTTTTTGCTGAGGCTTTTGGCTGCGGCTAGTGGTTTTTGGACTGTTCGTGCGAATGATTATAAAGTAATAGAAACTCACATGCGGTTTTTATCGATATAAATAAAGTTGGTATAGTATGTACTACAATTAACTAGTAGATCTCATCTTGAAAAGATATTTTATTTAAAAACTATTTACTATAAAAAAGTTAAAAGTAAAAACCAAAAACTGAAAACGAACAGATCAAGAAAGAAGAGGATCTAGAACTCGTCTCTGAATAACGTAAAACAAGGAAGCAGCGGATCCACCAAGAGAAATACACCAAAAAAATATGGAGAAACGCAAGAAGGTGATGGAATCATAGGGAGAGAGAGAAAGATTTGAGATTTGTAGGGGCTGGAGTCAGCGCTCCTCCTCATGGCGCAGCCCGGCCTCGCTGGGCCCGGAGACGGAGACCTCGCCGCCGTAGCCATCTCGAGAGAGATCACAGGGGAGATAAGAGAGAGAGATTTGGGGAGGACAGCGATAGGCTAGAAAACCCCCCTTTCTAATCATGGAATAGACTAATATAAGAGCAAATCACATGCATATACTAATAATAATAATCTCAAGTGAAATTATCATATTACCATCTTTAATGCTTCGAATCACATTTGTACCTAAACGTGCAAAAAAAAACTCAAATATCCTTTAATCGGCATCAACCGCCCAACCACAAAAAGCTTTTCTCGGAATTCAACCGTACCAAGCCCTCAACGTACGCAGGGCCGGCATTCAATAATGCAGCGGACGTAGTGGGGGAGTATACGTACGTGGCCGTGTAGAACTGTACTAGTAATGAATGGTCGATGTGCATGTGTTGCATGCAGATCATGGGCTGGCTTGTCTAATGTGGAACCTACGTTTTGCAACTTTTTATAATGCCAAACGCATGTATATATATAGAGCGCGTTCCTTTTGTTCCGTTTTTTTTTGTTGCAGCTGATAGTTTATAGCTGTGATTGATGATTTTTAGTCTTATTGTAAGCATCTGTACGAACAAACTGAATACCGATAAGCTAATAAACCACTTAAAAAACCTATTACAGTAAGCCGTTTCGAAACAGAGATAAAGAAACCGTCTCGTTTGTTTCTTCTAGAAAAACCGTAAACTATAAATTGAAAAGAATGGCCGTAGATTTGCTGCAAGCTAGTCTGTAATGGGTGATGGGTGACTGGTACGTGCATCTGTGTATGGATTGATCGATCTTCACCTGTCTATTCTCATGTAGTAGGGCCAATACCTAAAGAGTCATGAACGATCGATGCGCGACAAATATGTCTTTATCGTCCTACTAGGATCTATGCGTTTTTGGAGAAGCACACACGCTTTTGATTCATTTTTGGACGCCTAGCTCACGGAACTTCTCCAAACGGACTTGGAACCTCTTCTACGTCGCCCAAAACTTTGACCCAAACAAGCACGATTTCAACCTCCACTCAACTCATGTATCCCCTGAACCTAAATCAGGAACGAGTTACCTTGAACCCCCTTCTACGTCGCTCTCTCTGCCTCTCTGACCCAAGAGCGTCAGGGGCAGGGTTTCTCCGAGTCCTTAGCCAACGAAACGCACAGCCAATACGCATTCCAGAATCCATCCAGGCCATAAGAACAACCAAAAATAAATGCTGCGATAGATTGGTCCCTACACCCCGCAGGAGAAACAATGGCGGGATTCCCTGACACCCCCTCGCCCTGTCGTGCAGGATGAACCACCGCCACCATCCAGCCTCTGCGATCAGCAACAGAAGCTGAAGGCAGTAAATTTAAGGCACCGGCGGCATAAGGACATGCATAGTGGTATAGATAACTGCTGGCTATAGTATCATTCTATATTATTTGCAGACAATACTAAAGACACATTCTACAATAGGTTATATGTAAGTTATCTATAATATGTTATCTGTAAAATATAGACAACATTGATACAATAACACGTAAGCTGTCTATAGCAGACTATTTTCTCGCGTTTCGACCGTCTATAAAATTACAATCGACCTCCTTCTCTCTCTTCTTTCTCTTTCATCTACCTTAGCAAAATTCCTATATGGCAGCATATACAATAGGATGACATAAGCTGTCTGTAAGAGGTGCTACATAGAAATTTTGCTAGGATGAATGAAAGAGAAAGATGAGAGAGAAGGAGGTCTATTGTAACACGACAAAATAATCTGCTATAGGCAGCTTACGTGGCATTATATCAATGTTGTCGGTATTTTACAGACAACTCAATATAGACAACATATTATAGAAATGTCTTTGGTGTTATCTATAGATGTATAAAATGATACTATAGACAACAGCTGTCTATACCGCTATATATATGCCATAAGGCCCTTTTGCCGGCCGGTGACCTTTTCCATCAGCTGCTCCGGTCGGTGGAACCAGGCAATAACGCGGCAACAGCAACCAGAATGACACACTGAGATCTGGACTGACACAGCAACGGCACGAACATGAGTGAGAATACTTCTGTAGCAACAGAGACAGATTTCAGGGTCAATTGCTTGATACAAGCAATGTATGCTTTGAACATTTGGTAGGTTTTTGGTAATAGAATGTAAAGATTTGCGATGAGGTAAACCAGAATATACACAGTTGCTTGGCAAGTCTTATTATACACAGTTGCTTGGCAAGTCTTATTTACAGGAGGCATTTTAAGCGATTGCCATGGCACCACGGCCTAGGGCAGCCCAAAGGTGTTCTCGCCGCTGTAAGTCATGTAGAGGAATCCGTCCTCATCCTTGTTCTCCTCGTAAATTGCAGACATCAGAGCAGCTGCAAAACCAACAAGCAAAGGTAATTTAGGTGAAAACATGCACCACGCGGTAAAATAATAAACCAAAGTTATCTTTAAGGGTGGAAATCAGTCACAAGATTGTTGTTACTGTATTCATTTTCAGACCTGTTGGTGGAAGGGTGTTCTTCACAAAGATAAAGATTGCCTTCTCAGCACTGAGCTTGATCCGCTTCCGAACAACATACACAAATTGTCCCACTGTAAGGTCAGCAGGGACGAGGTACCTGTACGGTGATGGGTATCAGAAAATCAGACAGCTTAAGGTCTATCATAGTATTATGGCTGGCATGGTATAATAATGCTTTAATGTTTTAATGCACCAAGAGTTTTGATCCAGAATGTCATATTGGCTAACATTCATTCCTTCATTGCAAACCTAAACTGAAATCCCCAAATGCTTTTGGACCATATACTCCAAGAGTAGATGTGAAACTTAACAGTAAATACATGTTTGTTTAAATAAATAAGAGCCCAAGGATTTAATGTGATACAAGTACTGTCCCAATGTTGTACTAGCAGCAAACCAATTTCCAGTTACACCATTAATCACGACGTAGTCCTTGAAACAATTGGAATAAAAGATGTCCACAAACCACAAAGGACCCACAGGCAATACTATTGCATTGAAATAGTCCAAGATAAAGAGATGAATGACATCGACTACCATTAGTTATCATCAGGAACCCATGAAGTCCCCTGCTAGCGTTAGCTTCATGTAAACAATTGAAGATGGAGACATTTCTTTCTATAGCAGTTTTAGGGGGATGAAATGTAGCGGTTATGGTTTTGTAAAATGGAGAACTTACTTTTTCTTGTCAACGTCAGGAATATCACTCCTCTCAGCCTTCTCAACAATCACCTACATTACATAGATTGTCTTAAAAATTGGAGCAAAGAAATCATGATGAAGCAAACAGTCTATACTGAACAATAAGGAGGAGAAGCTTACAGGAATTCTGTCAGGGTACTTTTCTTTGATACGGTTAGCCTCAGTCTGCCTCCTCTCTGTAACATACGACACAAACAGAAAAGAATTCAGTTATTCTAAACTGACTAAAAGGCTGAGGCATCTTTAGAAAAAAGTTAACAGATCAAGGTTGTAGCAGATGGGGAAAAGAGGTAGTCAGAGACAGGCTGTAACATTGCGCAGAGAGAACTTTAATTACTGTGATCATCACATCAAATGGTAATTGTAAAACCTCTAACACTATGCTGTCTGTTTCTCAAAAGAGTATATGTTATCATCCGGTTCAAGTTGGACACACATGTCAATAAATAACTAAACTATGTATGTGCAGTTCAACTACAAAGGTGAAAGTTTATATAGAAAGAATTAAGTCGGCGTAAAAAGCATGCTGAAAGTCTAACTTTCAACTGAATCATCAGGAACAGTAGGGTATTGTAAACCATCAGAGATGTTTCACAGCAGATTCAGCAAGTACAGCTTTATCTCAAGTCAACAAGTGTTGGGTGATTGAATTGTAATTCCTATTCTTTATGTGACCCACCAGAAAAGGAATCATTATATAAAATTATCAAAAAAAAAAAAACAAACCAAATAATCAGCTCACAGCTCTGGGTTGACCGGCTGACTTTTATTATCTACAACTACTGGACACAAAGCGCACCTATGAAGAAATCAAGTTAAGCATATTGAATCTCCTTATAATCGATCCATCAGAAGACACAACCTTTTCCCATTAACCAGTCCATCAACCCGCAAGATTAAATTAGAAGATGAATGCTGATATGATCACCATGCAGAGTACTTATTCCAATTAATCATGGGCATGTTTACTACCATCAATCCAAACCAGCCACACAACCTTCTGATAATCACAAGCTCCTTACAAATTAGCACAAGATTTGCACAACTCAAGAGGTTGCTAGCTCCTCTACAGTTCTTTTGTTAAGACATCACCTTCCTCCAAAAACAACAGCATCTCAAAGACATCTAATGCATTCTAAACATATTAACATAGCATACAATTATGCAGGTAATTGATCCTTCCCTGAATTCCGCAAAATCTACGCAACTATTCCTAAAACTTGTACATTGTCAATCTTCGAAACCCCGAGAATGCAGCAATCATCGCAACATCCCTACAAAAACACAACATAAGGGGAGCATGGGAACGTTAGACAAACCGAGCGGGTGCTCCAGCTTGAACGAGCTCCTGACCATCACGCTCCCTTCCTGCCTGCACGCACCAAATTAACGACAAAATTGACCACAAAATACAACCCAATCGAACTAATCGAGCAAAAACCACTAGGAAGCAGAGCAGATCCTTACGAGTTGGACCGGATTGGGTGGATGCGACAGAACCAGGTGAAGTGCTCCTGGTCCTGGAAATCACCAATAAGCACCAAAAAAACCACCAAATTGGTTAGGAAGACTCCCTGATCGACGAAAACTAGTGCAGAAACTTACGTGAATAACAGGATTTGGCTGGATTTGATGAGGGTTTTTCCTCCCAAGGAAGCAGTGGGGAGACGGGTGGGTCAGGGAAGGAGTGGGGGATTGTGGGTCAGTAGGCTAGACGCGCACGAAACGTAATGAATAAGAAACTTGATTAAAAAAACTCTCGTGCAGTCATGCTCATGTGATCCTCGAAAAAATATTGCAACTCAAATTAATAATGTTCATAAAGTCAGAAAAATCGTACATATCATGATCCCTTATTTCCAACTTATAACTTATAACTTTTCTTAGACAAATAAATGTGTTGGCTTTCGCCGTCTTTTTGAAACAGCTTATCGAGATAACATTTTTCAAGCAGTTTATCAGACTCATCGGGGACAGTTTTCAAAGCAGCTTATCGGTATTTTGGTTCGTTCGCAGAAGCGTTCGCTGTAAGGCCAAAAACCATTAGCCATAGCCAAAAAGAACCCACTCATACCTACGAGACAATTTTTTTAAGAAAAGGTTTTTGCTATTTTGTAAGCTAGATATTATAATACATATGTTTTATGTCTAAGTATAGAGTTAAATTACACAACTCTAATGCTTATATTTTAGAGCATAATAATTCTAGTGCTTACGAAGGAAATTCGGTTGTATTCCTTACACAATTGTAACAACTCTCGTATCTATATCATATATACGCACCATTATAATCTAGATCTGCTATAATGGATGGTGTAGATGATATAGGCTTATCTTGTTAGTGCACTTAGGTGAATCCGATTGTTTTAGGTGTTATTTTTGCTAAACTTTTTTGTGTTAAGCTTCTACATTATTTGCTTGGTTTAGCCTAATAGATATTTATAATTAATTAAAGAAGAAAGTTTTTAGACCGCCTATTCACTCCTCTAGTCAGCCTCCTCGATCTAACAGCGAGAAAATGGTCTATCAGTTGTGTTAGGCACAACGACATTGTCGTGCCACGACACGGACACCGAGGGCTCCACCCCCATCGCCCTCCACGCCTCCCTCTGTGCCACCGTCCGCACCACCATCCACACATTCATCGCACTCCAGCAGTCATCCCACCTACGGTCGTTTATCCTCCGTGCGCTTCGGGCCAACGGTACGGGAGTTCACATATGTTCTCCTCTATTTTTCTTCTTGCACTATACTGTAATGTATCTCTTCTACCACTTCTTCTTGCAGCATTTAGCAAGGGCCAGCACTCTGCTATAGCCATCCTCATCACAGAGGGAATTACGCTCACGGACTTCCTCACCGAGCCGATGGCTGCCAAGTACAGACAGCGACCCTGACTCTCCGTCGTGTTGAGACGATGTGTTGCCGACGTTCACATATGGGGCCCCGTCCGACCTGCGCAAGGGCGACCCCCCAGTTCACCCAGATGTATCAGGGATACACTGTGCAGCAGTACAACGGTGATTACGCCGAGGGATCGTCGTCCACATAGCCACATACACCGGTATGCTATAACTATATAACATAACATATGGGCCACACTAACGCATTGCACAAAATCTACAGGTCTAGACAGAGCAGCTCGGTCATCAAGGATGGGATTCATCGTCTGTACTGCCCACTCCCAAGGTACATGCCTTCCAACAGTAGTACGCACTTCAAACGTCGCAATGTCTGCCCTAACGTTGTACCATCTACGCAGAATATTGACCCATCTGTGAACGACTAGCTAAGTACTTATTTCGTCCCTTCATCTTACCCCTACGCAGAGTCGTCTGCAACCCCTCCTCCGACGCAAACTTCATGCTATGACCTCCGAAATGCACGCCAGCGCCCGTTAGGTTCACTTTCTCTGAGGATCACCTACGTCATCTGAGGCCACGGCGGTCGGGTGCACCGTGACTTAATGTAAACTAACGTAATTTTTCAAGAATAATTCATAAATGTTACATTTACATACATTTACAAAACATATTACGCAACCGAGTACATTGTGTCCGAAGGCTCTGTAAAAAAATTATAATTTTTTGAACCCATTTGCTATATTTACAAATTTGGTAAAAAATAATTAATTAATTAAAATAAATGCCTCCTCGGGCGGTCGAGAGCCGGCCCACCTCCTGGCGCTCTCCGTGGACACGCCAGCTTCCCTGGCGCCCTTTCTGAGCGCACCACCTTCCTTGGCACACCTCTCATTCGCGCCACCGTCCTGGCGCGCGGTATCCCAGAACCGGGGGGCCAAATCCGCCATTTCGCATGATCAGGAGCTATTTCCGGTATTACCGCGAGCGTGGGCCAGATTAGCCTCCGCTTCCAAACTGAATAGTGTTCCAGCAACTTGCAACGCTGCTGATGCTGGGCTAATTTTCTTTTCACTTGAAAAGCTTCGACTCTCTCGACGCAACGTACAGTATCGATGGCCACAACTGCTTGCCACCGCGAAGCGAAGATCGATACCTCTCAATACTTATAATACGTTTCACAATTCACGTCACTTCAAAGTTAAAACCCATATGTAGTATTACTCGATCTACATGTGTTTAGGATCGATTCGATGGATCAGCTGGAAAGTACGTCTTTACCAATAGGATAACTAGGTCCGCTGGTTTGGACGATAACTTTTGGTTTTTAGTTTTTTAGTTTTATATTTTTTGTTTTATATTTTTTTGTGTTCTTTTGTATTATTCGTGATGAGATAACTTATTTTTTAATTTTTTAAATTTAATGACACCAAATAAAGTACCATCAGCTACAGTACAAAATAAGTCTTAAACAGAAAAACTATAAGCCACAAAAAAGCCCAAGTGAGCAGGACCAGCGCTACGTGATCTGGATGGCAAGCTGATTAGACGACCGGGCGGCCATGAATTCAACAGGATGAACAGAAGCCACAAATTAAAGGTCTTTGTAAGGGAGACACAATTCACGTAGCTAGCACTACTCTAGAATCGGGTATGGTGAGTTAAAGGAGAGGGGCGAATGACTCTTTCAAAATCTTTCCTCTCATATCGACAACAACACGTAACAGAAAAACAAACTCTCAAGCACTCAAAGCCAAGATCCACCGAGACAATCTGTCTCAACCTGGTTGGATTGTCGACCACAACCCAGTCTAACCGGCTATCGGTTGGACTGCTCGTGGCACCAGTCTAACCGCTTGGTGGTTGCACCGCTGAGGCACTGGTCTGACAGCACTCCGGTCGAACCACTTGACTCCTTGTGGTCTAACCGTTCACCAGGGAACAATACAATCAACATTGCACATGATCTAACAAAAAAGGCCTAAATCCCAAACCACTGATACAAATATAGTGAAACTTGGCACAAATACTTTCTAAGATGTTAGGAACATATTCCAATTATGGATCATGAATATCAATGTTAAAGTCCTGACTTTCATCCAAAACAAGAAGAGTTACGCCAAAATCATGCAAAAGAGTGAAACAATGATATGATCTTGCTTGTGAGTCCTTTATAATCTAAATAACATTGGGTGGATTCTCACATGTCATAGCAAGTTAGATCACAATACGAATTCAATCCAAATCACTTACAAGAGCAAAATTTCAAAATCACCTATCTCTTCAGGAAAACCGGACAAATACAAGAACTTTTCTTAGAAAGTGTCCTGATAGATGAGATCTGGTCTCCAAGAGACATCTCCACTTTTTATATATCCTTGATACTAGAAAAGATCAAGAATAGAAAAATTCAAATAAGAAAGCTAAACAAATCAAAAGCACAAGGAAAGATCCACGGAATAACTCACTTAGGTAAACTTTGGATCATCATTTCATTTTGAGAGGAATGTTTTACAGCCACTCCCTCATGATGGTAGAGCTTTAAACCTAGAATATACACACAAAAGGCTCTAACACTTAGAAACCCTAACCCTAATCTCTCTCAAGTCCTATCTCTCTCTTAACACACAAGAGCGTATATAGTGAAGGCTTTCACCTCATACTAAATTCTAACACCAGCAACACTTAGTGGATCACACCACTTACACATGGAAAAACCAGATAACCCATACACAAACGGATTTTATATTTCACACACTTACATGCTTTTCAAAGCGTGAGTTACACAAGGCTTCACAAGCCTGATAAGACACTCCATCCTCAAAAGACGTGACCTAAATCACTTGGACCAATGCTACAATTTTACAAACCGCCACTCCACCCGATATCAGACAATTTCCATAATTATCACCCACCGGTCTTCACGAAGATGCAATGTCCAACACTTCGTTGCCAAGATCGTATGCCTGCACCGATTTCGTCACCACTTGAAACACCTGAGTCATATGGCATGACACACACCATAGTCTGTGATGCTTAATTACTTGCTGCTAAGATCGTATGTCTACTCTGAGAACCATCATCCCTTGAAACACAATATTCAAATTAGGACACCACATACATACATTGTCTCCTCATGATCCTTGTCTTTCTCTTGTGCTTCTGGGCTAAGATGACGCTCCGCTCGGACTTACATGACACGCCACGACCACCAAACCTCGGTCTTACCGCTGGCCGCAACAATCATCAAGCACATGCACATCAAAGATAAAGTTATTGATCTGAGCACAAACAGCATGCATTTAACTCTCGATTAGCAAAAATATGTATAGACCTACGTCATGACTCACATTTGCATGGAAAACTCATGACTAATATTTGTATGGGCACACCATGACTCATAACCAAAATGATCCAAAACCAACTCAACTTGGCACAGAGAAAGGTCTGACTGCGGCACCCATGTCGGTCAGACTGTCCAAACACTCACTAATCGGACCAACATACAATGGTCGGTCAGACTGCTATAGTTCAGTCATAACGTATTCCTAGTGCCAGTACTATCGAACCAGTTATCAGTACAAAACCTCCAAAAAATATTCTTTGAAAAATAGCTATCGCCAATAAAGAATCACTACTACTCACAGATCAGACTGATACAATGACCAGTCAGACATAAGTCTAGGACCGGTCAAACTACTGGCTGCAGAAATAAACACGGAGCTAATCCAAAGATAGACGAAGAACGCTTGTGCTGAAACACTTCACGTACGGTCGGTGCTAGCTGTCCACGGGAAGACTTGAATAGAGCAGATCAAAAATTGTCAAAAATTCAAAAGGAAGGAACCAATCTGAATCAGCACAGGCGTAACCCTTTTGCTTTATCGGTGCAAAAATTGTCACGGTTCATATCTCCATCTTGGCTCTTACGTGTAGAATGCAAACAGCTGCTACTAACGATGACGTACAATTCTTCGATCGGGGGGTAACCACGAGGATCGGGAAACGTGATTTGCTTCAAAAAATGCTTCAAAAATTGTCACGTTTCATTGTCAGTACGTGATTTACTTCAAAAATTCCAGCTGTGTTCATTGAATTTTCAAAAATGGTACAACTGTCATATCACAGTGCTTGACTAACTGTGTGCGCAAAGTAGCTTACGTAGGCGATGGCGTGATCGATGCGGCCTCTAAAAGATCAAGATCATGCACGTGTGGTTGCACTTGCACCGTAGCCAGCATCATGCATCGGAGCCCATCACTACCATGCATGTAGGTTTTTAATAGGATGTAATCGGATCGAATACTTTCCGACCGATCGATCGGACAGCTTCGGATAGTATTTGGGGAACAAATTCAGTAATCGATATATTTTGTCAGATATGGTGTCGGTATCGGATAGTATTTTTTCGAATCGGTATCGGAATCGAGAGAGTAGCTTCCGACGGATAAGATAATATCCAAAAATATATTCGGTAATATCCGAAAAATAAAATCAGTAATATCTAATATCCGGTAAAATGGCCGGCCCGGCCCATTGATTGCGCTCCCCAGCGTCCATTACCCTAGACCGCACGGCATAAGCAACGTGCAGCGGCGCAGTCCCCATTCCCCAATCCCTACCCTAACCCTAGCACTGCGCTCCCCAATCCCGACGACCACGGGCCACGCCGCCACAGCATTGGGGCAAGGCGGCGACCGGCGAGCGCCTCCCTCCATCCAGTCATCCTGCAGATCTGCTATGCAGCGGCGTCGCCTGAACCTACGTAAGCTCCCCCCTTCAGCCTCCGGCGCGAGCTGATGAGCTTTCCCCTTTGGCATTCGCTACGACGCGAGCTCCCTCCTCCTGACCCGCGAGCCCCCTCCGGCCTCCAGCGACCAGCGCGAGCTTCCCCCTCAGCTCGTGCCTCCCCCTCTCGCCTCCGACCAATTTCCGTTCTCTTCTCTCTTTTTTTCTACTTTCACTGTATTAGCAGAAATTACTGAGCATTTACTTCTGTAGTTAATTTATATCTATTGTATTTTTGTTTTATCATGTTGCTTTTTATGTCTTCGTATTCTTTCCCAACACTGGATTGTCACTTGTGTTTACTGAAACATTGTTCAAATTCAGTTTGATGCCTTGGTGCATATAAATTCATGCAATATTTTCTCATGCAACAATCTTCAGTGGACCAATGAGGGATCATTCCCCTCTTTCCTGACCAGAATGCCTCAATTAGCTATTTAGTTGTGCCCTGGTGAACTTGATACAATGCACTATCTGAGCTTACTCCATTTAAGATCAGCAACATCATGGTCTTGTGAAGTTATGCTCTCTGAAGACTTTATTATATGTTCTGATGCATATGTGTTTACTGTTCAATGATGTATATCATAATTCAGTATGTGTTCTGATGCATATGTCACTGCTGTGAATAGGATGAAAACTGGAAGTGCAGGTGCAAATGTTTGCCCTAGCAGAGGAGAGTTACCTTCTGCTGCCCCACTTAGTGTAAGTATCAATGCACATAGTGGGAATGCAGGGGCACCAATAGGAAGTGATGAAGTGGCAGCGAACATGAAGCGGAAATCACTGCAGAAAATGAGCCCCCTGTGAAGAAGCAATAAAATGTTAGGTTCCAAGGAGAAGAAGATTGCATCACTCATGGATGAGTTGGACATGGACATGGTGGCTAAGGCTATAGAGCATGAGGTTTTCAAGTTCTCTTATCTTACTTGTTGGTTGTTGTTGTTCATATTTATATAGATCACTGATATGATTAACTATATCTTTAAATTTTTAATTATAGGATGAAACCTGGATTGATCCTGACAGTGATTGATGGATTGGGGATTGCTTGCTGCTGCTACTGGAGTCTCTTTATCTTACTTATGTTGTTTGCTAAATGTTGGATGGCATGTTGTTGTTTGCTAATTGTTGGACACTTGGACTGCCTGTTGTTGGCTGTTATGACTTATGACTTGCTGTTAGCCTGTTATGATTTCTTGTTACTGTTGTGTCGCTGACTGGCTGTTGTCATGACTCGCTGACTGACTGGCTGAATGTGCATATATTGTTTGATTAGTGATTACTACTTGTTGGTTGTTACTCCTTGTTGTTATTGCTTGTTACTGCTTGCAGGTTTATGGGTGGTGAGAATAGAGCAAAAGAGAAAGCAAGATTACGGAAAGGTATATATCGTGATAGCTAGTGATAAATTTAGGTGGTGATCGGTTCACTGAAAGTCAAGGCTTATGGTCGAAAACATCTGTGGTGGTGAAAAAACACTCAGAATGACAGAGGCTTATTTGACATAATTAAATCTAAAAAATTAAAAAATATAAAAAATATGTTAGCCCATCACAAACAACGCAAACGAATACGAGAAAAAAAAGAACCGACAAAAAAGCGCAAAAAAAAGTCAAAAATTCAGAAAAAGACGAAATTATGAATAGTGCCAAAATAAGCTTAAGCCAATAAGCTTAAGCCAAAATAAGCCATAGTGAGCACCCCCTTAGTCAATGTTGTTGTAAATTTGTTCCATCAAATTTTACTTTTTGAAATTTTACAATAATATCTTAAGGTACTTCTCTACCTTTTAACTTTCCAGCCAAATCTCGCATCATCTTTTTATCCCCATCTTCTGTACATTTGAGCTAGAGATGTGTTAAATTATGCATGTTTAACATGTTTGGCTAATCTGTTAGAATATTCCAAATGTCACATTACTAATGCCAGTGCACACTTGTCTGGTAAATGAGAGAAAATGAGAGATAATGGCAATAAACAATGAAATAAAAAAGATAAGCTCGGAGGATGCTAATGCCAGTGCACACTTGTCTGGTAAACAGGCAGTCTGAAAAGTTCATTTTCAGATAAAAGATAGATTATCATTGATATTGTCTTAACATTTTTTTTCTTTTGAAGATTTATGGAGGGTGCTTCCAGCATTGACAACCATTTCTACTCATCTTCATTTGAGAAAAATATACCTGTATGTGGCTTTTCTGTGTAGGTTATTGATGTCAAGTTTTCAACCACTCTTGTAACAGTGTATCATTTCTGGGCATGTACTCCTTGGTTTGCTGAGTGTGTGGAATGTTTCATTTCTCGGATATCCGGCTAGAGTGAGAAACTCTATTAATTGCTTTATTATTTCCAATTATGGATTTTACCTAGTTCTCTATCTGAGTGCCTCAACTTTTTCTAAGCAATGTTTTTTTTCTAGGCAATATTGACGTATTCCCAAGCACTTGAGAAATTTGCGCCACATATTCTTTTAGCAAGTGTCATCCTGGACATCATCTTTTGATTTTTTTTAATCATAACATATGCACATTATGTTGTAAAGCTTAGCATGGAGAGTAATGGAAAGAGTGTCTCCATTGATGGCGTCCGACTTCCCTTTGAGACTGGTGAAATTGATTTTGGTGAACCTGGAACAAACGGGCAACACAGCTTCTATCAATTAATCCATCAGGTAAAAATACTTTTTCCACTCCTCTAGCAATGTTGTTAAGTGTCGTAGTGGCTCATAATTTGTATAAACTATTGTGTATAATGGGGTGTGGATGGTCGATGACATAATACTTCTAGAAAGTCATGACCTAGAGGTCATCTGGCTAACATTTTAATTATGCAAAGCTTGAGAATGTCATAAGGATTACGTGCATATGATCAGAGATTTTGAAGCCAACTGTTGATGATATTTTGATGTTGTGCAAACCTTGACGCTAGCTATGGAGTCGCTACACGTTTTACATTTGTCTTCTCGCGTGTTATGCGATGAAATATAGTTACCGTATCGAATCCGCTCCGTATTCGTTCTGTATTCGTGGCTGGTACTATCTGCGTTCGTATTCGTATCCGACACTATTCGTGTCCGACTCCGATTCAAAAAAAAAATATAGTATAAGATACAGGATAAGCAATTATCGATCGTATCCGCTCTGATTGCACCCTTATTTTTTAATGCATGCTTGCTTCAAACGGCTGGCAAACGACGCTGTTGGCTACTGTATTGTAGCTTTTATGAGTTAAAAAATAAGAAAAATAATAAAAGTACGCACATGTTGGCTACTGAATTTTAGAAACCAATTTTTAATGCGTGCAAGAGTACGCTCCGATTGCACCCCTTGATTTTATGAGTTAAAAAATAATAAAAGTACGCTCTCCAATCTCCATGGCGCTGTTGGCTACTGAATTTTAGAAACCAACAAGCTGAAATTATTTGAAGCGTTAAACGTCTAAATGCAGCGTGTATGTAGTGAACTGCACGTCAAACACTCAAGCTGCATCACCTACCCTCGCATGTCACGGTCACCTTTCAATTTCAGGGTGGATTGCCGCGCGCGCTGACTTCAAGGCACTTACCGTGCATCACCTGACTTTCTCTCGCGAACTGGTCGCACGTGTTGCCAGCGAACCAAGGCTAGCTCGACACGCGTGACACCAGTGGTGCAGTTTAACCATCACACGTAACATTCAACCTACTACGTGCATGCACTATATATATATACCTAGCACGCAGTACACCATGGCACTTATCCTAGCCCCATGGAGAGCGCCAGCATACCACGAAGTGCTACACCTCGCATGTCGTGCAGGCTCCAAACCCTTAGCGGCAACCTTGACCTACACCACCCCAAGAAAGCCAGGAAACCACGGTGTCTCTCATGCAAGGCCACGGGCGGCGGCCGTGTCGACCGCCGCGGCGTGCTCCTCGGACTCGGAGGAGCCGCGGCCGCGGGCCTCGCCACGGAACGTGGCGCGCTCTCGGCGCCCATCCAGGCCCCGGACCTGCGCAACTGCAGCAGGCCCGACCTCCCCGATACGGCACCGGACACCAACTGCTGCCCGACGTACAGCGCCGGCACCGGCATCACTGACTTCAAGCTGCCGCCGGCCTCCTCGCCGCTCCGCGTGCGGCCGGCAGCGCACCTGGTGGACAGGGAGCGCTTGGCCAAGTACGAGAAAGCCGTGGGGCTGATGAAGAAGCTGCCGGCCGACGACCCCCGCAGCTTCGCGCAGCAGTGGCGAGTGCACTGCGCGTACTGCGACGGTGCGTACGATCAGGTTGGGTTCCCGGACTTGGAGATCCAGATACACAACTGCTGGCTCTTCTTCCCATGGCACAGGTATATATATACATGATCAGCTAATTTGGTCATTTGGTGCACAGGGCACACAGTTGCATGCACGTGTGGGTACGTAGCAACCTGCGCTTTTTGTATATATGTGCGTGCTGAACGTTGCACTGCTTTGTTGAATTGAACGCAGGTTCTACCTCTACTTCCACGAGAGGATCCTCGGCAAGCTCATCGGCGACGACACGTTCGCGCTGCCGTTCTGGAATTGGGACGCGCCGGGCGGCATGACGCTGCCGGCGATCTACGCCAATAAGTCGTCGCCGCTGTACGTCGAGAGGCGCAACCCCGCCCACCAGCCACCGTTCCCGGTCGACCTCGACTACAGTGAGACCGACCCCAGCATCCCAAATGATCAGCAGATCGATCAAAACCTGAAGATCATGTACCGCCAGGCCAGTAATACAAGTACAACGTCTGTGATTAATAAATATCACAGACGGTTTTTAGTTAAAAATCATCTGTAATAACTATATATCACAGACGATTTTTAACTAAAAATCGTCTGTGATTAGAATTATCACAGACGGTTCGAAAACCGTCTGTGATGAACTCGTATCATTAGTAACCCATAAATTCAGACGGCTCACAAAACCGTCTGTGATGACATTTTCTGTAGTAGTGAACATACACTAATGCAAATCACTGAAGCTACACTCCAATTAACCTGGGCGAGTGGGCGTAATTATTGATTATTAAATAACACACCAAGATGTCTGTTTCAGATGATTGCCAGTGCCAAGAAGACGCAGTTATTTCTGGGGCAGCCCTACCGCGCCGGCGACGAGCCGAACCCAGGAGGGGGCTCCATCGAGAACGTGCCGCACGGCCCAGTCCACTTGTGGACCGGCGATCCGAGGCAGCCGAACGGCGAGGACATGGGCAACTTCTACTCGGCGGGGCGCGACCCGGTGTTCTTCGCGCACCACGGCAACATCGACCGCTTGTGGCACATCTGGCGCGGCCTCCGCCCCGGTAACACCGACTTCACCGACCCCGACTGGCTCGACGCAAGCTTCCTGTTCTACGATGAGGAGGCCCGCCTCGTCCGCGTCCGCGTCCGCGACTGCCTCGACACGGCCGCCCTGCGCTACACGTACCAGGACGTCGGCCTGCCGTGGCTGAACGCCAAACCGGCAACAAGAGCTGCTATAACGCCGGCGCCTGCCGCGGGCTCCCTCCCGGCGACCTTGGACAAGACTGTGCGAGTGACCGTGACGAGGCCCAAGGTCTCGAGGAGTCGCAAGGAGAAGGACGACGAGGAGGAGGTGCTGATCATCGAGGGGATCGAGATCGCCAACCATTCCAAGTACATCAAGTTCGACGTGTACGTGAACGAGTCAAAAAGCGGAGACGGAACGGCGGCGGCAGAGTGCGCCGGGAGCGTCGCGCTCACGCCGCACATGATCCGGCCCAATAAGAAGAAGGGCTCGGTCAAGACGGTGGCGAGGTTCGGCATCTGTGAGTTACTAGACGATATCGGGGCGGACGGCGACAAGACGATCGTCGTCTCGCTGGTGCCGAGGTGCGGGTGCGAATCGGTCACCGTCGGCGGCGTCAGTATCGGCTACGCTAAGTGAAGTACTTCGCGTTATGTGCGAGAAAATCTGTGCTATATGGTGTGCGGTATATCCATGTACGACAGGCTTTGTGCTAGCCTGGTGGTTCCCTATAAATAAATAAATTAAAGAACAGTTACATATATTTTTTTACGATAAAGAACAATTACAGTGTATTGGAAAAACATTGTACCGTCTTTGTGTGGTGAATGGAACTAGCTAGGAAGAACGAACGTCGGTGTACGATCCGAATATATACCATGTGCGTGGCGACCGAACTTGTTAAGGCTTGTACCAGAGCACGCACGCATCAGGCGCTTGGTGGATCGGGAGCGCGACACGAGCGTGAGGATGGTGTGGGATGGCCACCCCTCCACCGCCCCCGCATCGGCGTCCGCCTTTGCAACGACTCCGAAGGCCGAACTCCGCCCGTCCGGATCTGCGTCGGCCTTCGCCGGCTGAGCTCCGCACAGCGCTTTCGCCTCCGTGCCAGCCTACAAAACGTCGAGCTCCACCACGGCGCCGTGGTCCACGGCGCCGGCAACTCATCAAGCGCCGCTGCCAAGGAGTCGGCGCCTTTCTTCTTTCCCTTTTTCTCTCCTGTACCTTTGAGTCGATCTGCCAACCTCCCTGCGCCGCCTTTCCCCGCTGAACTCTCTCGGCATTCACACCCGAGACCCAGGCTTTGCCAGCGCGACCGTGCGTTCAAACCCCGCCACCACCTCCAGTTGACCTGAGACCTCCCGCCGCAACTCCGTGTATTCCTCGACTGACATGCGCACATTCTTCCATGCATGCTTGCTCCCATCGCTCCCATCGCACCCAGGCCGAGTCGCTCGGGTGGGCCGCTGGCGCTCACCGGCCTGCTGGCCGTTCCGTTGAAGTGATTTAGGCCTTAGACCGAATCCATTTAGACAGCCCAATTTGATCGGCCTATAGCACTCCACTGTTCATAAGCAGGCCAGCCCAGCACTGTTCACCACTACAGTAAACATTGTTCATAGAAAATCCAAAAACATAAATAGACCCCTTTTGACCGTCTTGAGCACATTAAAACCATTCCGAACTCCTTTTCGCCAACCCAGCTCTCAACAAAACCCAAACCAACATTGTTTCAAAATTGATCTACCACTATATATTAGTCTGTTACTATTCATCCTAAAATATGTCCAACATATTTATAGCCATTTTGACTGTCTTAAACCCGTCCAGCCTATTTCCAACTCCATTCAATGAACCCAAGCACTGCTTTCGAACCACCTATATTATTTCCTTTTATGTATTTTCTTATTATTTTATTGTATTTTGTTCCCATCTTGTATTTTGCAAAGTAGAAACTTATTTGAATTCATTCTTTTGCGCTAGCATCTGGATTCGGCTAACTGGTCAACGAAAGAGCTACATGAGCCATCAAGCAATTGGCATAAGCCTAGAGGCTACAGTAAAATAATCAGACTATAGATAAAGAGGCGAGTCACATGTTTTTTGATCACGTTGAATCTACGTCTCTTTACTTATTTAATTATCAGTACTTTTATTATTCTTTATTTATGCAATGTTATTTATTTTAAAATAACTGTTTAAAATGACATAAAAATTAGTTATGTCCTATCAACAGTAAATGCTATGTTTAATTTGAGGTCATATTCATCTTGATAACTTTAGTAATATTTAATTAATGTATAATCATTTGTAGAATAGTTGAACCAAAATGTTTACACTACTAAGTATTTTTGGCATTTTGCTGATAGATTTACAAAATTGTACTAGAGTTAAGGATGAATCATGAAATACCATTAGATGGTTAGAGTCCACGACTTGACCTTAGGAAAGAGACTTGGGATGAATTGATAGCAGCGCCGTAGAGTACTAGGGATCTGCCTGATAATGGTTGCGTCATAGTGAAAAGTAAGTACTGGAATTTTATACTGAGTAAAGGACCCTGAGTATGAATGAAGGTGAGACGTTCTGCAGTAAGGAATTGTGATTCCATATCTAATAGCAAATTTTCCATGGCAACATATAGCAGGTTTAAAACATTCATGAAATTCCAGATAACACTAGTCACCTAACAATTTAACTGTATGCTTAAAGGACAATTATGCATAATTCTATAAGCAGCCCTGAGTGACAGCAATCAGCACAACGAATGCATCTATGACACTCAACGTTAAGTCGTGCAATGGAGCAAACACAGAATGATCAAGTTACTATTTATGAATCAGGATGCCCAAGCATTTACAAAGTAGAGATCTGAGCTAAAGAAATGCATGAAGGGTATTGTTGCATAGAATTACGAATCATGAATTCCGCCTGAACAATAGGCCTGAAATCATCGCATCAGTATAGTTCAAGGCATAGCCTCATAGGTCGTCAACACTTATTAACAAGATAAGAACAAGAAACAGAATGAGTTTTAATTATTGAACAGTTCTCAAATCAGCTTCATCCCCATCTCCTGTCCTAACATTGTTAGAAGCTACATGCGGACTAAAACTTGAGATTTATTGATACTGTCATGAAAATTGCAGACCTTAATTCCAAGCATAATTCTCACAACATGACTAGCGCCACTCACGATATGTAATGTAGATTACCAGCACAGAAAATTTGTTAATAACAAAAGGTAGATAGGCATAGAGCAGCTCCTACCAGGGAAATCCTTGAATTGACTGCAACACTTGCACTCCAACAAAAAAGTTGTTAGCAATAATGCCGAGAATCCAAGACAGGACTCTTCATTCGTCTGCCAACAACAAGCAGCCAGCATTAAATAATTCGACAGGACAGTATGACATGAACATGATTCAGCAAGAGAAGAACTTCCTGGAGATCAACGTCAACCAGAAGATTGAGCAATGGAACAGTCAGCATGGTAATATGTAAAACCCCACTGGTCACTACCGCAATCGATTATAAACTGAACAGGATGCAAAAAACAAGCACAATAAAAAGGCAAAGTAGCATCATTCCTAGTTAGCCTCTATTAGCTGTACAGTTAATGCTTAATGGCCTCTATTAAGAAGATATGCAATCAATAAATTATTTGAAGAAACTATAACCGGCTGGTCTGAAACGAAACATGTTCCAATACAACAGTGAATCATCATTAAGGATACAAGTCATAGGAGTACAGGACAGTCATGCATGACATAATTCAACACAATTACTAAGAGATGCATTAAAAAAAGTCAGTCAATCACCTTTGTCCGGAGATCAAGCATGATAACTTTGGATGCTGATTATTGCAGTTGTAGAAGATGCCAGTCACAGAGCAAATATGCCTAGATGAAACACATCAGAAAAGATTTAAAAGAAAGCAATAATGTCATAACCAAAGAAGAATTATGCAATATCCAGAAGATGCCACCGTCCAGCAAAATAAGGAAATTAACATGCTGAGCATTTCTTAACTGCAGGCAAGCACTATTATAGCATCTTGAGGTATGCCAAAATTAACCATAATCCACAATAGGCTGCTAGTGAACTGCTAACCACATCTAATCTGAATGCAGTGAAGTTGAACTGGCATATCAAAAATTGGGGACTGATGATCTGTTAAGAGCATATAAAATGTGAAAGAAAACTAGAGCAAACTCGAAGGCTACTCTTAACTAATGAGTTTTGTTCAACATCATTCATGTAGTTACAATCAGGAAAACACACTAAGCTTAGTCAGATCAGGGGGTAGATGGCAAACATAACCAGAGTAGACAGAGAACTTGCCATTCCCTAATTAAAAAATCTAGAACTAAATAGCTTCAATTCACAAATCATCCAATAGATCATGATAGGAACAGCAAATCATTTTACAATCTCCCCCCTCCCCCTTTTGCTGGTTTGCAAATCATAGCAGAACTATTCTTCTGTCTTTGTTTTCACATCAAGATCAGTACAAACAAACGAGGAAAAAATAAATTGTAAAGACCAAACTAACGAAACAAGGAGGAACAAATCCCCAAATGTACATGGACTAATACAACACGATTTGCCTCTCTAGTGGGCGGCGACCACCATGTCCGGCGGGTTCAGGAACTCCATAACCGCCTCGACGGGCAGGTCCGGGCTCGGTGGCGGCGGCGAGAAGATCACCACCGCCTTCGCCGCCGCCAGCTTCTTCCGCTGGGGCAGGCAGGCGCGAGGAGCCTCGAGACCGCACGGCAGGGCATGACACGCCACGCCACGCCGCCGCCGGCCAGGAGGAGGAGGAGGAGGAGGCGGGCGGGGTAGGCGGGAGGTGGGCTTCCGTGGCGGCTCAAGGCGTCATGGAGGCGGGCGAGGGCGCCGGGCGAGGAAGAGAGGTGGTCGCCCTGCGGGCCGGAAATCGGGGCTTACGGGTGGCTGCCATGTGGTCCCTGGTGTCGGTGAGAGGTGGACGTGTGAGATGCGTTGCTGGAGGCGGACCGAGCGGGGTATTTGAAGGAGTTAGGGTTGGGCGGGACGCGCGAGCTCTGGGAGGGAAACTTTTTGTCAAAAAAATACTGTTCTTACCGAGCCTTTCCTGCTGGTGATATTTTCTCCCTATGTCATGTGGGGCCAGATATATGTGGGTCCCTTATGGCGGTGGGATGGTTGGAGCGTGCTTTCGAGGGAGTAATTGGGGGAAGCAGTTGGTCACGTTTTGAAACGAGACGGCGGCGGGTGGCGCGTGATAGACCCGATCTCAGCGAGGCCGCCGCCTACTATGGCCGCGCGGGCGGGGTTGGTTGCAAGCGTTGGGTCACGAGAAAAAAATCTCTTTTGTTTCTCAACCACGCCTACATGAATACATGATCGCTCGTTCAGACCCATTGAACTTACGTGGGGCACCTTTGGATCATTTGTCTTGCCAAGATGTTGCTCATCTTGCTGGACAAAGAATATGTGTTTGGTTAGTATATCTAAAATCTTGCTTTGCCAAGCAAGCTTACTCCTAAAAGCAAGAAAAAGCTTGCCGAACCAGACTAGCCAATTTGGATCATATTCTTTTTAGCTTTTTAACATCTTTTAAACTCTCTTAGTAATCACTGTTTATAAAACTAATAAGTTATAACTAAAAAACGGGTCTCTCCCGCGCCGGCAACGGCAAGGCTAGCAAGCGACGCAAGATAGCGCGGAGCCGCGGAGATAAGAAAAAGGGTTCACTGACCGCCCACGTGACTCGGAGAGTTCACTCATCTGATGTCTCTTTTACTCTAACTAGTTAGAGATCCGTATATTACAACGGAGTCATAAAAATAATAAGACGGAGCTTATTGCCTGGCCATCACCCCCGCCTCCC
Source organism: Bonia amplexicaulis (assembly GCA_036346245.1). Lineage (NCBI taxonomy): Eukaryota > Viridiplantae > Streptophyta > Magnoliopsida > Poales > Poaceae > Bonia > Bonia amplexicaulis. The sequence goes on from CM070746.1 coordinate 18,002,897, forward strand.
TTGCCTGGGAATGGTGAATCCTAGGGGCGGGGGGTGAGATTCTCTCATCGGGCTCACTGCTGAAGAGGAAGAAGGGTTCGCCGAAGAGAAGGAAGAAGGGATCGCCAGAGAAGAAGATGAAGGTGGCGGCGCACGAATCTTCGCGTATATCCAAAGGTTAGAAATTTGGATAAATTTTGGATTGATTCCATTCAGTGATGATTATCAAAATCCTTTGTTTAAATAGAAGCCAAAAGCAGAATCTAATATGAATATACCTTATCAATAGTGATACATGCTAATAGATCCAGCTAAAAAAATACCCATTTATAGTTTACTTGCCCAAAACCTCTTCCAACGAGATAGATTGAAAATTCACCGATAAAAACAGAAAAGATGGAGCAATTCGAGTTGCTTCGAATCTCCCCGATTCCCTCCACAAAATTTACAAAAAAAAAAAAAAACTCTCCCGCCAAAGAGTAGTGCGTTCAGGGTTCAGCCAAGTTTTTCACCATCAGATCTTCATCCTGTGGCTCTAACCCCTCCTCTCTCCCCCTACACATCCCCTTCCTTTCGCCGGCTCCCCGCCTCCGCCGCGTACTCCCGCGCCGCCGCTTCGCCATTGCCATGGACTTCACCGCACCCTCCTTCTCCCTCGGAATCGACTTCGATGACCCGCCTCCCCTCGCCGCCGGAAGCGAACGGCGAGCGCACGCGCGAGGCTACGCGGCGCCCGACGCGCCTTCCTTCTCGCTCGGGATCAATTTCGATGGCGACGGTGGCGGCGGCGGGAACGAGCCCCACCTCCCCGCTGGAAGCCGCCGGGAGGAGCATGCGCGGCGTTATGAGGCGGCTGACGCTCCCTCATTCTCCCTCGGCATCGACGACGAGGACGGCGACTTCGTCGCCGGCAGACGGCGTCACGAGCAAGCACGACACCAGGTGGCGCCCGGGCCCCCCTCCTCGCTTTTCATTGACGATGAGGACGACGACTTCTTCCTCGCCGCTGGCCAACGACCAGAGCGAGAACGGGGCCAAACCCTAGATCCGGATTCCCTGCCGCCGCCACCGGAGACGTCTCGATTCAAGCGGCTGCGGAGGGGCCCTGCGCTGCCACCTCTGGCTTCAACACCACCAGCACCGGCAGCGGCGGAAGCGACTCCAGTATTGAGCGGGAAGACAGCGGTGGGGGCTGTTGGAAGCTTGGAGGATGAAATCGAGGATTTCACTGACGAGGAGCGACCGGCGCGAGGTGAGGGAAACACTCGTCTTCATTTGTGGAATTTTGAGTTCACTTCTCTTACTATGTGTTTGTTTATAGCAATTCTGCAATCAGTATTTGCACATGCCGGTAGAAATCAATGAATCTTTGTTTGTATCCTTTGTAAATTTATGCAAAATTGATCCATACTGGCCTTTATTTTTGCAATTTTGCGTTAACTTTGTTGGTTCTTTTGTATCTATACTTTATTATTTGTACATGCCTGTAGAAATCAATGAGTTGTTTGCTTGTATATTTCGTAGAACTATGCGAAATTGATTCGTTATGGATCTTTTTAGACGAACTATTATCCAGCTTTTTTTGAAAGCTTAAGTGTACAGCATCCAGACTAAGAAGAATACAGCAACTGGCTGGAACAAACCAGCACAGCACAGAGAAGACAGCCGCTAATGAGCAACAGGCTCAAACACACAGAGATAAAGCGATTTTCAACAGACCCCCAGAAAACTATCCAGATGAAACTGAAGAGTCCACTCAAAGCTAAAACTAAAAACTCCCAGCACAAGCCCAAAATACTTTAGCTGAAGCCTCCCCCAACCCGTCTTACACACAAAATTATTTCTTCAAATCTGTTGTACTTGTTTTTTTTTTTCTATGAGAAGGAGCAAACAAGTCCTTCAGCTTCATATGTAGAAACTGATAAGTTATCAATTTGTTGTAGTTACTGCTTGAGTGCTTGAGCTCCCATTGATCTTCTGCCAGTCTCCCTCCTTGACCAGACCTTTCCACTGCAATAGAAAGAAATAGTTTTGTATATTACCTCTGCTGGATGAGAAACACCTAAACCCCTTCAGTTGCCATCTTGTTCCTTGTCTGCCAAAGGCTCAAACAAACAGCTGCTAGCCCATATAACATAATCTTGTTCCTTTTAGCTCCCCCTTTAGTCATCCATTCATTGGCAAAATCAGCAATAGAGTTAGAAATTTTCTAATGCATATCTGATTCAACACCAGCCAAATTTTGCTGTGGAACGTCGTTACACAATGTGACCAGTAGTTTCCAACTGTCTGCACAATTTACAAGATTGCTGCCCCTGGCAGTTCCTTCTTCTCATCTGTTCTGCCTTCTGCAATCTATCTTGAAAAGCTGACCATAAAAACAGCTGAATCTTCAAAGGTATTTTAATGTGCCAAATATCCATAATTATAGCACCAAGCACCCTCCATCCTCAAATATTCAGATGTCTACTTGCCTATAGAGAGATCTAGTCGTAAACATACCAGATTTCTCCAGTCCCCATTTATTTGAATCGACAAGGGAAATATCGGCCTTAATTTGTGCAGTTTTGCATTCACTTGGTAGGTTTTTGCATCTGCAATATATTATTTACACATGCCTGTAGAACCCAGTAAATCCTTTGTTTCCGTCATTCATAAAAATATGCAAGATTGATTCATTATGGATCTTAGTCTGCCCAGTTGTTTTGCATTTACCCTTTTTAGGGATCATTCTGCATTTCCTTGTAGAATATTACCAGCTTCTCTGACTTGCAGATGTGCCACCATCAGTGGGTAGCTGCAGCGCTTCAAGCAACTCAAAGTTCTCTCTGCTGAACCATGGTGCCTTGATGGGTCAATCAACTAGCAAAGCAAAGATACCTAAATTTACACAAATGCCAAATTCTTCTGCTTCAAAACCTTTACAAGAAAGCTGCCTGAAGAAACTACTCCCTAAGATAACAATAAGCCCGATGAGGAAAATTCATTTGCTTGATTCAGACACTGATTCGGATGATAACAAGAATCAAAATAAAGCAAAGAAGCAGCAAAGCGGCAAATCCCAAGGGAGCAATGTTGTGCAGAAGAGCGAAGCTAAGATAAATGACAGTTGGGCGACACCTGCTCTTGATGAGTTCTGCAATAAGTATTTCAAATCTGTGAAAGATTCAAGACAGTCTCAACAGAAAGAAGGCAGCAGTTTTGGTGGTTCCAAGTTTTGTCAAACTAACTGCTATGTAGGTGAAATTGGAGGACATTGCCAGCATCAAAGCAGTGGAGCAATACTAGATGACAATCTGGCTGACAGTCATCCTCCTGCCTTGTATTATTACTTCAACCATGATCCAATGGTTCGCAAGCTGGTCCATGAAAGACTGCAGCATTTTGTTCCCATTGGGGCAGAAAGTACCAGAGAGAATGAGCAATGTGGAGCAGAAAATCTGAACTACATGTAACGCACATCATATTCATCGCATTAGTCCTCTGAGGGATGTCATTTGTTAATTGATGTTACTTTGTTTCTTGTCTTAATATAGGAGCCAGTTTGGCCAGAGTGGTGCTGCTAATGATCGGTGGGTGACTCCAAAGAAAAGGGCCTATGTTCCAACTGATGCAGGCAAAAGAAGGGTACATGCCGGTGGAACTCAGTCTGGCTCTGGCCGTTGGTTTACTGGGGAAGATGGGCGGAAGGTAAAGCTAAATGTTTATTTTCAGGGTTCCAGTTGTTTCTAAGCTTTCGACAGAATAAATGCCGTTTGGTCATTTTTGTGTTATTTTCAGTATGCAAATCGATCAATTTGTGTGTTCGCTGTTTTTCAAGATTAGTATTTTCAGTATTCATTCATTATTTTGCTCCATTGAATTTGGGATGCAGGTCTATGTCTCAAAAAATGGGCAGGAGTTAACTGGTCGTGTTGCCTATCGACACTATAAAAAGGTGAAATGCTTACCCAATTGTGAATAATGGCGAAGTTACATTTTCTTTCTCCTGGTTTGCCCCGTACTCGTGTTAGAGAAACTAGCTAGTTATATGCTTGATCTCAGCATAGTTCTAGGAAGTGAACATTTTTGCAATTTACTATATGTCTATACCTTCAATGATGTATTTGATTTGGGATTGATTAGGAGTGCTTAAATGAACTTCTGTTTTACAATGACCTGAACCAAATTATTTCTGGAATCTTCTTCAAAAATGGCAAAACTGATGATAATTCGTATTTCGGTATTTCCTGGATTATATAACTCGATGAGGCTGGTGTGTATTGAAGTATGAGTAGAGGTAGTACTGGTAATTAGCACATGCACAATAGGTTTTAACTTGGTGAATTAGTATGTGAAGTCTCAGCTTAACAGTGGAGCAAGAGGTCAGAATTCATGGCTAATTAATATGTACTGGCGATGGACGGAAGTTGGGATGGATCGGTGGATGGAACTTGAATAGTGTCTGCAAATTTTATCATATGATTATGCTCCTGTGTACGAAATAGGAGAGTTGTAGCATTTGATGTGTGATTGTTAGCCAACATTTTTCTTAGTAAATGCATAGTGGAATACTATCAATCACTATTGGGTTGCCAGTTGTTACTTCTTTGTTTTCTTGTGATTAGCTTATGGTGCTAGAGGGGAAAACATATTTGCTAGAGGGGGAAAAAATATTTGCTCCTTTTACTGCATGGTGGCGATGCCATCTAACGGCACGGGCTTGACAGGAAAGTGGAAGGGGATTCCGCAAGTCCAAGAAGAGAGGTCCAGTTAAGAAAGAAGGTTCAGCTGGAGCTAAACGAGGTAGTACTAGAGCAAGCAAAGCTACTTGTACAGCGAAGCAAGGCTCAACTAGAGCGAAAAGGAAGCGATAAAATAAATAGGTGCGTGTGGTGGCCTAGACTTGGCAAGGGACAAGGTTTCGCTGTAATTAGTTATTTCGTCCTGTGCTTTCATCTCAGAGTTACAAAAAACCAGAGTAGGATGACATGGCTTTAGTTTGTTAATATAACCGCATACAGATGACTGCTTCACAATCAGATGTGTCATGACCGTCGTAAAGGAGCCTCGCTCTGAAGATGTGAGCACCATTTTAGTCCCACGGTCGAACCTGCATCGATATTTTGAGCGCATGCTCAAGATTGGGAAGGACCAAATGCGTGCTGGCCGCACGGTCTCCGGTCTTCAAGGCAGAGCTATTCGGTCCGATCAATGAAAAAGCTACACAACGCATCAAGATCGACGACATGGAGCCTGCCATCTTCAAGGCACTTCTTCACTTCATCTACACAGATTCCCTGCCAGATAATTGCAATCTCGATAAAATAGAGGCATTGCAACACTTGCTAGTTCCTGCGGATCGGTATGGACTTGACATGTTAAGGGTAATGTGCGAAGAAAAGCTGTGCCAAAGCATTGACGTGCAAACAGTCCGGACCACCTTAGCCTTAGCAGAGCAGCACCACTGCGTGAAATGCTTGCCTTGGGTTTGTGGCTTCGCAGCATATGCTTGGTGCTGTCACGGAAACCGATGCATTCAAGCACCTCGTCGCGAGCTGCACTTCGGTTATCAAGGGGATTTTAACAAGGTCACCGGCGCCGTCAGAAGCGAGCAGTCTCGCCGATAGTTTACGTGACACTTCGGTCCCTATAAAATTAGGCTTATAATAGCTTATATGTATATATACATATGAGGGTATGGATTAGTTCCACCTTAATAGTTTAGCTTAATAATTACTAACATATAAACCTAGGGTTTTTAATAGTAGCAATCCCTGGTTAACCGTTTTGCGTGAAGCGAGGACAAAAGCGCAATCGAGGTTGCTACGTGTATAGCCTATCCAGAATAAGGTTAGATCTAAGCCGATTTGGACCCGAGGATGTTACAAATGGTATCAGAGCCTCTCCAAAAGGTAGCTATCAGCATAATGCTACAGCGTACAAAGCGCGACTTAATAATTAAAGACGTCGCTAGAACTCCGAACCCGCTAAACTCCTCTCCGCTCAACGATTCAACAATCTTCCCACTGCAGCAGCGCTGCTTAATATTTTTGTATCTTTAAATATATTAATCCATTTACAGCAAACGATATATCTATGAATTCCTCACTTAAATGCCTTCATTTTTCATGTAGATCACATATTTTTATTTTGATCATAGCTAGGTGTAACTTAATGCACAAAACAGATGAAGTTCTCTGTTCTGGCAGTCTGGACAGCAAGGTTCTAATGCGTCTCAACCATAGTACAAGGATCCAAAAAATATAATTTTTATACAGCAGCTATATTATTGAAATCCCTACAATTTTCTTAATTTCGACTATAATCATAAAAATTATTTACTATCCCTAAATCACAGTTGAACAATAGTCTGTCCCAATCTGCTCCCATGACAGACAGAGGTGTTCCCGACCCTGCTACACCCAGATCCCACGGCCAAACATTCTGAAAAAAATACAAAAGATGAGTTTCGAAGTCCTCTACAATTTTCCTTTTGGGAAGATCTGCAGGAAAAATTGTTTCATGGGTCTAAACCACTCAAAAAGACGGGCTGCGCGAATTGATCTACAGACAGACAGCAGGTAATTTCTAATTGGACGATCAATCTATTAATCCCCTTCAAATTCCGTGCCAAAAACCCTAATTACTCTATAAAACAGAGGGTTTGGGATAGAGAAAAATTACCTAGATGATCCCTTGGGATCACCCCTCTTCTTCCCTCCTCTTCTTCTCTTCCTTCTCTTCTTCCTTCTCTTCCCTTTCTTCTCCTTCCTTCACCTTTCTCGTTGGTACCAATGACAGCAGCTGTTTTGGGGAGAGGGAGGTGCAAATCCTGGAGAGGGGTTCGGCCAATGGGGTGGAGAAAGGGGCGGCTGGGCAAGGGAAAGGGGGGGGCGCTAGGTTAGAAGAGGGGAGGGTGCGGCCAAAAGGGTGCGGCCACCCCTTGGCCCTTGACCCGTAGGCGATCGGCTCATTCCCAATGCAGCCCACTCGAGATTATTATTTAATTTTTAATTTATTTTATATCGTTTCACAATTTTTATTTTTTCCTTCCCGCGATTTATCGAAAATCGGCGACTCCGCGATTATTTTAAAAAAACTTACACCGTAACGATGTTTAGGATATTACATCAGAAGTCTTGAAAAAACAAATCTCAGAAAACAGATAAAACACACTAAACCTGTCCATTTTTTTCCTTCGAAGAAGAAAAACTTTACGGTGAAAAATTGCTCCCCAAAAAGGCTAGTGTCGAAATCAACCGAAGCGAATCCACGCGTACCCCGATGATTGATGCATATAGCAGTTAGCTTCTAGCACGTCTTTCTTCTGAGCAGTTTAGAACATGCATCTCATAACTTTGGACTTGGAGACGGACTCCTTTTACAACACGACGTCCATAAATCTCATATAGTACTTAGGAGTTGAGGTTTGAGACAAAACGGGAGGACTCGAGGCATCCAACATTTACATATGCATCTTGGATGGGCTAGTCGGCTTCCCCCTGTTCTTTAGATCGCAAACTCCCTGCGGCTTCTTAGCGAGGCTTTCTTCGGCAGCTGCGCTGCGTCAGGTCAGGTCAGGTATGTGGCCAAGGTACATTACTAGCTAGATTAGATTCGAGAAACGCACCATACATACATCGTCTCTTTGTTCCTGCCATCGTCTCTTTGTTCGTCGGCTGATCGCCGCGCACCCGGCACGTCCTCGCGGTGCGTGTTTGAGGGCGTCACCGGGACGCACGATTTCGAGGTGGTAGCATGTCCGCCTCGCCATGATAGAACTTCTCAGTCCTAGCGTTGTGTTTTTTGCCCTTCTATTTTGGACTGGACAACTTGAGGACTGAGAAGTCGAAAGTAAGTTAGTACTCCAACTATTGGAACCCATCAACCATCGTTGATACCAACCGATCTAGATTTTACCTAAGTTCTAACCTAACTTCAGAGTCTAACCACTTTAACCAGTCGCCACCAATCCTCCCTGCTTATGTTGAACTTGCATATAAATTTATCAGATTTCGAACTTATGTATGAATTTATCGATTTTTGAACATATGTATGAATTTATTGCTTATGTTGAACTTGTATTGTATCAGTTATCGTACTTAAGTAATTTAGATAAACTTATTGCTAGTTGAAGTTTAAAGTGATGGTGATATGGTTTGATGTATATTCCTTATGCACATATTATCCGTATATATTATTCGTTTTTCTGATGGTATTATATCTGAGACTCCAAATACTCTAAATCCGTATCTAGCTTTATCATATCCGAGTCCGAATGGAAAAATAGGTTAGGATACAGTATGGATAATATCCGTTTGAATCTGACCCGATTGCACCCCTAAACAAAACTACGCGTGCTCTCTCCTAGGCTTTATTTAGAACAGGGGATTTACAAAGAAAATTCATAGAAAATGCATGTAGAATTCCTGCAAACTATCAGATTCATTCAAGTGTCATCTGGGTCATCGTTTTCTTCCATATGAACCATCCGATCGTGATCGCACGGCTTCCAATCACTCACACGGTGGGCACTGTGGTCGTATGTTCCCTGTTAAATTTTGGCTCAAAACTCCTCGTCCGTCGTCGGTCGTCAAAACTCAGAACCCTTCCCATCGTGCCTCCGACCCCTCCGGTCGCCGCCGCGCGCCTCCGATCCTCCCCGCCGCACTTCCTGCCGTCCCCTCTTTTGACTCCGACCGCGCCGAAACATCGCCGCTGCGGCCTGCCGCGGCACGCCGCCCGCGACGGCACATCGGGCTGCGTACTGCGTAGTAAATCCCCGATCACTGCTTATTTTCCTCTTGGAGCATGATCTCTCTGCTTATTGCTTTCACGCTGTTTTCAACTTTCCATCGTTTACAGAATCAATTGGAAAGTTTCTTATATTTCAAAGTACTGAATTTTGATTTAGGGGCCCATGAAAAAACTATGGATGTAACCCTTGCTTGTGTGTTTTGTAGTCCATGGAAGATAAAATTTCTAACAATCCTGTCTTTAGGAGCGTATGAGAGTTTGCCACTGTAAGGATTGCCTGTATGTGGCCGAATACAGAAGCTCTCATTTATTAGATGTATCATGATTGTTTTTGGTCCATTTGGGGACCCCCCTTCCCATTCTGTGCGATGAGCTTCAGTTATTAGTTGGTATTTTGGGTTTACTTGGGAATGCATTGGAATGGGTTTCTTCCAATTTTGTTACTGCAGTTATGTGGTACCTGGTATTAAACCCTAAGATCTTTAAAGTTGTTTCAGCTCGGGCACTTCCAAACTTTGCAGAGCAGTATGTGATGTTCATGTTTGTGTACTCGAAAAAAGAATGCGATGTTCCTGTTCGACAATTTGACATGCTAGGGAACTATTTCAAATGAATGGCATAGTTGCAGCAAACATTAATGCTTCTAATCCTTGAACCAGCAAGTCAATTGAAATGTTCCTACAAATGGCAAATCTATTTCCAGAGATTAGCAGAGCAGTCTAATTTTGGTACTGCCCTACCACTTACTGAGACAAGCAGGAATCACTGAATATTTTTAGAAGTTCAGAACAAATAAAACAAGGAGGCACTTATGTGTTCCAGTTGTCTTTAACACGCCCTTTTTTTTGTCTCATGCATTGCAAAAAAGTTTGGGGTGCTCCATGCTTGCTATATAGTTGCCAGGCTACAAGCTTATACTTGTGAAACATCATTCAGCTTAGGAATTAGCAGGCATTTCAGCTTAGGAATTAGCAGGCATCTTCTTGTCCATTTATCTATTTTTTACTGTATGTAATGAGCTCCATAGTTATATGTATATGCACAGACGTCTTTAACAGAGAACAAAAAATAGCATTTCTTTATCTTATATCTCTTTTACACGACTTTTTAATCCCGTTTCCTCATTTTTTCTGACAGGAAAATTGATTCAATTCATTGAGCAGCTAGTGTCATTAGTGGGTACAAATTAAGAGCACATTTTGGCAAGTGGCAGCACTTATTTCAAGGCCAACTTCTTGACCTCCTTCCATTCTCCAGCCTCCTCTGTGAATTTTCAGCCATTGGATCAAAATATTGTTATTGCATTGCCAAAGCACTACCACTGAAAATCAACAGTGCTGCTGAGTGCTGACTCAATTCTGCTGCAGAGATTGACTTTACTAATGCTCTTCTCAGTTTGCTAAAGTAAGAGATATATTCCAAGTTCATTTATACTTCAGCATTTTTTATAACCACATGTATTTCTTTTCTAACTCCCATCCATTCTTACCATTTCAAAAATTGCTATATCATATTTTGAACACATTAAATGGGAGAATGTTAAATCTAACTTATAAGTCAAGTAGACAATATGAATACATCAGGTTACATTGATATGCATTGCCCTGTTGTGTAATGCAACATGTCTTAGCATCTATATCTTCTTTTGCTACTGTTACTTGTGTTTTGGTTAGGGGTTTACTTACAACTAACGAAATCCATATTCACTTTGTGGATCTTATGTTAGTTATGAATTTATGATGCCATACTACCTCAGCAGTTGCTGATACACAACTACAGGCCAAAAAAGGGGAACTCCAGAAGACTTCAGGACCCGTGAATTGATCCAATGGCATGCTGTGAGTACTGCCCTGCTGGCTGCTGCTTCGATTCTAGATATAATATATTGTTCCTTACAAGTTACTACACCATGAAAATATGAATGCAGAACCAGTTCTCGGCATATGAGCAATACAAGAATCTTGTTTGAGTAGGTAGCAGAAGTTTCAGAAGCAAATTTGGTTTCATTTGTTCTTGTCATGGCTGAAAACTCAACTCTCTCAGCTGATTGTGGCCCACCTGAGACAATGTCAAGGAGCCTGACGGAAAGCATAACCGTGATTCACAATTTTGAGGTTGCCAACTTCTCCTTGCTTGATGGTATGGGTCTTGGCAAGTATGCAAGCTCTAGCATCTTTAGTGTTGCTGGCTACGACTGGGCTGTCAGGCTCTATCCGGATGGGACCAGGCCAGAAGATGCAGCTGCTTATGCATCAGCCTTTTTGTATTTCCACAGTGGAGCGGCGGGTGTGAGGACCAGGTTCAGCTTAAGTTTGTTAGACAAAGATGGCAATGTATCACAACTAGCACACTTCTCAGGAGCACATACCTTTGCATCAGTAGGTTCCGATTGGGGTTTCTATCGGTTTGTTGAGAAATTGAAGCTGAAAACATCGTCATGCCTCCACAATGACTGCTTCACAATAAGGTGTGAACTCACTGTCATAAAAAAACCTCGCGCAGAAGATATAAAAACAAATTCTATCACAGTCCCACAGTCTAACCTGCACCAACATTTTGAATGCATGTTGAAGGTTGGAAAAGGGGCAGATGTGAAATTCTATGTTGGTGGTCAAACGTTTCATGCTCACAGGTGCGTGGTGGCTGCAAGGTCTCCAGTATTTGATGCAGAACTCTTTGGTCCAATGAAAGAAAAAGTCGAGCAATGCATCAAGATAAAAGACATGGAGCCTTCAATATTCGAGGCACTTCTTCATTTCATCTACACAGATTCGCTGCCAGATAGTGGTGTATTTGGTAATACAATGGCAATGCAACACCTGCTAGTTGCTGCAGATCGATATGGTTTGGACAGGCTAAGGCTGATGTGTGAACAAAAACTATGTGAGGGCATTGACGTGGGAACGGTCGCTACCACACTGGCCTTAGCAGAGCAACACCATTGCCAGCAGCTTAGAGATGCTTGCATTGGATTTATGGTCTCCTCCAAAGTCCTAAGTGCCATCATGGAAACTGACGGATTCAACCATCTCATGGAGACTTGCCCTTCGGTTCTGAAGGAGATTTTAGATAAGTTGTCCCGTGAAAGAAGCAGGTAGTGTTGACAAATAACTAGGCAATATCTTCATCCATTGGGGGATAGGCAATGAAACCCTTAACCATGTTTAGTTCTCTATATATTTGTATATGAAATTACCGGTTTGCTCTTCCTTTTCATGAAAGGAATTTTGTAATAATTGGGAATGTCATGTAAATCCTGGAGGATGATATGCATTTATGGGATGATGGGGGTACTCTGCGTTGACTTGCATGCGTTGTCTTTGGCACAGATGTTCATCTGATGTTTTAATGGAGGTTTTTGGGTGATCATGACGAGCAAAAAAGAACCTGGTTTGTTTTGTGAATGCCCCGCTTTTATTCTGCTCTGTGGGTGGCGGTTCCCAAATCCTTCCTGTTTCTATGGAAGGAATTCCTAGTTCGAGACAGAAGTGGCTTGCATATAGAGATGCCAACGGGTACATATCTGACAGGTATAGCTATTTCATACCCGTACCCGATAGATATAACTCTATCCGTACCCGCACACGGGTATAGAAACTTACCCGTACCCGCACCCGCGTGGTTATTTATACCCGACGGGTAACCCATACCTGATAGACTAAATATGACAGAAGTTTTTGATTAAATCAAAAGCACAGGCATATTACTAAGTCTACACCAGCAGCCAGCACCAAAATTAAATATGGATGATGCATTATCTGTATTGTTGCACGCTATATATTTGTATACATCATGCATGCATGTATGCTTCATTGATATGATATACGGGTATATTTTACTCATGGGTATGCGGGTACGGGTAATATATAGCCGTACTCGTACCCGCTCTACCCGATGGGTAGATATTTTTGCCCATCAATATACCTGCGAGTGAAGATATCTTTCCATACTCACCACCTTATCAGGTAAAACCTATCGGGTACTCGGGTTTCGAATATCCATTGTCACCTCTACTTGCATACAACGGTGGCAGAGCATGGTTAGCTTCAAACCCTCGTGCCCCTTCGAAACAAAATGAAAAAAAAATGCGCAATCTTCTTTAGACGGCCGGCCTTTTGTTCCGCTTAGCCAGCGCTTTGTGACTCTCGTACTATTGAGGTTTTATTGGAATTATATTAGATTTTAGTAAGAGAGGTACTTCTATGCAACTATAGAATCCAGTCGGTCAATAATTCAGAAAGGTAAAAAAAGAGAGGAGAAAAAAAAACTATGAATGGGGGTGGACTTTTCACATCCTTCTACTATGTTTTTACATTACAGTTTTTACTATTGAACTTAAAAAATATATTTTTTGTTTTCTAAACATCAAGCATAAACTTTATCCGTAGACATGTCAAGATTTGCGTCCCGCTCATTTCAGTTTGAGCTTCTGACTTATTTTTCACTATTCATAAAATTCGTCTTTTTCTGAACTTTTGATTTTTTTGAGTTTTTTGCCAGTTCTTTTTTTTCGTATTTGTTTGCGTTGTATATGATGATCTAACATATTTTTCTATTTTTAATTTTTTATAAATTTAATTACACCAAATAAGCCATTTTCAGCTTCAATGTAATTTCAGCTAGCTACAGTGTAATTTCAGCCATAAACCACTATTTTTCAGCCTAACTGAGCGGGCCTTAGCCTATCCAATATTTTTTCTAAGTTAGGTTACCTACAATTGATTAGGCTTTTCTTCCATTTTCTATTAAGATTGTTGACTTGTTGCCAACAATACAATACGTCAGTACATATTAAAATATTTTATAATATATATATGCTTCTTTCTTTTAAGCTTATGATTTGATTTTCTACAGTAAATAACTTTTAAACGGAGTGTCCTTTTGAGATTGAGTCTACAAATTAATTGTAGTAGACAATATCTCGACTTTATCTGTATCAGTTAAAATCATACATAAATATCTCTCTTCGTACTTTCTCTCGAATAGATAGAATTTAAAATTTTAACCTCTCATAATGTTTGTTTCCCCCATAAAAATCGCGTTCTCAACCCTAAAGAAAACGGGGCCCGAGAAGGTTATTTTCGAATTTTTTGTGATATCCCGAATCCTTTTTGGAATTCTGTTGGCGGAGACGCGGAGTATTAACAAAGCGGACAAGCACGCCCGCTGGTCGCCCACGGAAGGTCTCCGCGTACGGACAAATCTCAACCCTGAGTCTCCCGTCTCTTCCTCCTCCTCTCTCTCTAGGGTTAGGGCCTCTCGCCATGATGCAGCAGCCCCCGCCGTCGCAGCCACAGCCCGGCATGGCGCCGCCTCCGCCCCCGCAGGGCGCGGCCGGGCAGCCGCCGCAGTGGGGCGCGATCCCGCCGCCGATGCCGCAGCAGTACGCGCAGCCGCCGCCGCAGCAACCGCCGGCGATGTGGGGCCAGCCGCCGCCACAGGCGCCCTACGGGCAGATGCCACCTCCGCAGCCGTACTACGCCGCGCCGCCAGCGCCTGCTGCCCCCGCGGCGGCAGACGAGGTGAGGACGCTCTGGATCGGGGACCTGCAGTACTGGATGGACGAGAGCTACATCTACGGCTGCTTCGCGACCACCGGAGAGGTATGCGTTCCGATCTGATTTCAGATTTGGTTGCGCGTGATTTAGATTGGTGTGCTTGTCTCGGAATTAGTGGATATACGCGTCGCTGATGCTAATGGGTCTCGCTGTAAGATGTATGTTATGAATGATTTAGTTCTGATGGTACAACTGCTAGAAATTTAAGCCCTCGGCTAGTTTTTTAGTTGTGATTCTACAATTAGTTTTTTTTTCAAGATTTAGCCGATTTAGCTGTGATTCTTGAACTGTTAAATGTATTTTGGTTCGATGAAGTTGTTTGATGGTGTTATGAGAACTATGTATCCTGAGATAACCTAAAGGTCACCTTCTTTAGTTAATCGAAGTTTTTTTGCTTCTACTTATTTATCTTTTGCACGTGGGTGTGATTGTGTGAAGGTTCTGCAGACCATGTAGCTTATACAAAGCTGCTAAATACGATTTATGTGGTTCAGTTTTTGATATTGATATTTATAATCTCATTGCTCAGATGATAAGAATGGTTGGACTTGGATGATAACAACTTGTATGTCTAGTTTGATTCCTTCGTGCATTCATGATTTACTCATTAGCCATTACTGACCATTTCTTAACGTTTTGCATTAATTTGCAGGTTCAATCTGTGAAGCTTATCCGTGACAAGCAAAGTGGGCAACTTCAGGGTTACGGCTTTGTCGAGTTTACAAACCGTGCAGCTGCTGAGCGAGTTCTTCAGACTTACAATGGACAAATGATGCCAAATGTTGAGTTGGCATACCGACTGAATTGGGCCAGTGCTGGCGAAAAGCGTGATGACACCCTGGATTATACAATTTTTGTTGGGGATTTGGCTGCAGATGTTACAGACTACTTGTTACAAGAGACATTCAGGGTCCATTACCCTTCGGTGAAGGGTGCGAAAGTTGTAACTGATAAAATGACAATGCGTTCAAAGGGTTATGGATTTGTGAAATTTGGTGATCCTACCGAGCAAGCTCGTGCAATGACTGAAATGAATGGAATGCCTTGTTCTTCCAGACCTATGCGCATTGGTCCAGCAGCAAATAGAAAAACAACAGGGGTTCAGGAGAGAGGTAAATGTCGCCAAGCTCATTTCGCTCCAACACTTATATGTAGTTACTTCATATGTATACATATGCCTGATTACTATGCTTGAGGATACCTTTACCTTTTGCTGTTCCTATTTGTCTTTTCTGGTTTTATTTACTTGTGTCTGAACAAATTGAAGCTAGGTGTCACCCTTTCTTCTGCAAGCAGTCATTATTCATTAGTACAACATTCCCTCTGTGATTTGGATCATTTAATGCATTAGAATTAGAACAATAGTAGTCTCATGAAACTAATGTTATCTGGAAGCAGGATGTCAACAGGCTCTCTTCATATAGGAGCCTTGGAACTGACTTGAGCAGTGATGCATTTCTTGTGTAATGCGTGGCCTCATTTAGGTCAGTGTAAATCATTTATGTCCTAAATTCGAAATCATTTATGTCCTAAATTCGAAGTCGGTTTATTTCGGTTTCTGGTACTTCATTCATCTATTTTCCTTTTTTACTTCAGTACCTTTAACTATTTCTGTGTTCTAAAACCTTTAACTATTTTCTGTGTATATCTTTAGAACACATTTACTTCGTATATAAAATTCTATGCCTGATGTGGAATGCACATAGGTAAAGTAGCATGTTATCTTGCGCTTTCTTCATTCGCTAAGATTGCTGTTGAGGGATCGAATCCCTTCCTCATGTATTGAGAGCTTAAGATTTTCCATTTCCTTCTTTTTGAAAAGAGAATTTCGTATAACAAAACGATAGTACCTTTTTGCAGGGGTAAATCCTGGTTTTTGATGTTTTCAAAATCTTTGTGTGATTTCCTAGTCATTGCATTATATGAAATCCTTTTTCCTTTGAGCTTTGGGGGTATTCTGCTTCATAACTTACTTTTCCAGTATGGCAGGCTTGAGGTGCATCTTTTCAATTCATCTGCCTCTGTAACTCTGCAAGATTGAGATATGGAATCAATGGTTGTAGCTGAGATTTCAACAAAATACTGTATTCCATATTTTGTGTTGTAAATTCAGCTTGTTTTGAGGCTTTATGCACAGAGCACTTAAAACAGCGTTCTTCTTATCCTTGCCTTGATTCTATTAATGTGCATTTTATACCATTTGTTATTCTCTTACTAGCATTCTTTGGCCACTTGATTCCATTATTAGTCTGATAAATGAAATTTTGCATCCACGTCTACTTGACTGATGTTAAGCCTGCTTTATATTTAGTTATCAAACTTATTACGATTCTTAATGATTATTTGTTCTTGTTTGCTGAGCTATTTTAGTTAATCTATACTTGCTATTCTGCTCAATGCATATGACAGGACAATTCTGGATCTATATGTATATCACTGTCTAATATTTGTTAACCTAGCAACTTTAATGACCAAGAGACTCTTTTGTGATAAGCTTTCATTTTTACCCTTTGATATTTAACAAATCTTACAATATATTTTCTTCACTTTTTTGCTTTCATGTACAGTACCGAATGCTCAAGGAGCTCAGTCTGAGAATGATCCTAACAATACCACCGTGCGTTCTTAGTTCTATTTTTCTGTATAGCAATCATTTTTTTGGTTTGTTGTTGACTTTTTGTTTGTGGTTTGAGCTCAGATATTCGTTGGTGGCCTTGACCCCAACGTTACTGAAGATGTCTTGAAACAAGTTTTTGCTCCTTGTGGGGAGGTGGTCCATGTTAAGATCCCTGTTGGAAAGAGATGTGGTTTTGTTCAATTTGTTAACAGGTTTGACTCTTTTTATTCAGTTGTTCCTTTTGTACAGATTTTTAAAGTATTTCTTCTAAATTTTCCTGTCACTGCATATTCAGGCCTTCTGCTGAGCAAGCTCTGCTAATGCTGCAAGGGACCTTGATTGGTGGGCAGAATGTTAGGCTTTCATGGGGTCGAAGCCCTTCGAACAAACAAGTTCAGGTCATATCTGACATTCTTCATATCTGACATTCTTTCCTGTTGAGTTGTATACTGGAGCTAAATTGGATAACATTATGATATGCGAACATGTTCAGCCTCAGCAGGAATCCAACCAGTGGGGTGCTGGTGCTGGTGCTGGTGGTTACTATGGTGGCTATGGACAAGGTTATGAGGCTTATGGCGGGTATGCACAACCTCAGGATCCTAGCATGTATGGCTATGGAGCTTATGCTGGTTATCCCAATTACCAACAGCAACCAGCGGCACAACATCCGCAGCAACAACCGGTGAAGTTCCTCATACTTGTTCCTCATACTTGTTATTTGTTAACAACAAATGTTTGCTGTTTTGGACAATGGCATGGTCATGTCAGTATCAGTGAGCATGACCATAACGTCTGATGACTAACTTAAGACTATGTTATCTTCTTTCTTCCAGTGAGGCCCATTTGCTCGATCACATCATTGGGTTGTTGAGCCACATCAGAACTCAAGGCACCGTTAAGCTGTTATAGCGCCAGATTTTGATTGCCTCTGGGTGAAGTTTATTCTATGCACTGTATTATGAACAACTATTGCCGTATTGTGGTTCTTATATTCAGACATGTACTGAAAACATGCTTTGTTTCTGCACCTCTCCTGATCTAGTATTATTTATTGCTATATACTGTTATGTTACACTGTACCAGTTATTTCCTGTTTGTTACTTTGTAGTGTTGGATTCTCCTTTATCACGAACGACAAGTCAGTTTTGTTCTGATAACCTGATTGCCCACGTGGGCAGGCCTTGTATCGGGGCGCAACTGTATGTGCTGTGGACAATGGAATCTCGGCAATGTTTGTTAGGTGCGGCTACAGCGCTACTGGCTTTGTGTCACCCAGTTCCTCCCGCTCCGCCTCCATCTAGCTTCCTTTGTCGACGTGCACCGCTGTTGTCTTCTTTCTCCACGCCGACCGCCGCAAGCGCTCCCTTCCATCTCTGGCAATCTATTGCCACCGTTGCTTTACTTCACAAGCCCTACACATGTTCGCCTCCTCCCTTGTCCCTGCCTCCACCACCGGCGACGCTCATGACGTCTAGTTGTGCTAACCCTGTCTAACCTAAAATTCTTTACACCACCATATTGTGCTGCCTACTAATATCGCCCATTGCCCTCCTTCAATCTCATTGTCGGTGGTGCCACTGTCGTCTTGCTGCAACGTCATCTACTGTTGGGCTGCCGTCTCCCCTCCCTCTATAATCGGGGGACACCAGTGAACCCTTTCTCAACTTCGATGAACTCTAACCCTAACTCCTCACTGCCATCGCCGAAAGCTACAGTCGTCGCCGTGGACGGAGAAGGGAGGGAGAAGAACTATACTCAACCGTCAAAGATGGACAAACGCGCAAGAGGAAGGTGGGAAGCAACATCACGCCGGAGGAGAAAGAAGTGAGTTCCGTGGCCAAATCTAACGTCTCCACATCAACATCGGATGACGAAGAAGCGACGCGCGCTAGCGCTATAGTAGCATATTAGCGCAATATATTTTTCAATATTTGTTTCATCACCTCGTTTGATTAGCATTTTACAGGTAATCTCGTCGATATTTTGTCTTGGTTTATTAGCACTTTACCCAGACAAAAAATATTTTGCTCATGTTTTTTTAAGGATAAAGTCCCTGGTTTTATAGTAAGGTGAAGATAAGTGAATAATCCTAAGTTACAAAGAGATGTAGCAAAGAAATAAAATTACAACTAGGTCCAATCGGACTAAACTGCAAACTACACTTCATCACACAAGAAACTACGCCGAAGTTGTTAGAGATGGCCGACGTTGACCAGAGGGTGATGAAGTCGCCGTAGATGAAGTTGACGGCCGGCGAAAACCTTCTAAAGCTTGTACTGGGTGGGGCCCGTGGCCAACGCTGAGAGGGATAGGGTCTTGAGGCGGGTGCCGAGGCTGAAGTCGTCGACTAAGCAAGGCAACGAAGGCTAGGTTGGTACTACCCTAGATCTGGGATCTCAAAAATTAGATTGGACTGATTTAAGAGAACCTGATAGATCTGAGGCAGCGACGTCGAGAATCAACCGAAGCCCACGACAAGACCGAAGAAAAGAAGAACAAAGTATCCAATACATCAGCGCCGGGAACGAGAGCTTTTGCGGGAGAAGGAAGGCAACCACACAACAAGGAACTCCAAAAAAACCAAAGAAAAAAGAGGTAATATAAAAGGGTGAGACCCTCTCCCACTCACCCCTAGCAAGATTCACCATCAAGGAGAAATAAAGGGAGGGGTCCGGCAAGATCTAAGGCAGCAGGAGGTTGGGGAAGAAGACGCCTGGGCAGAGCTCGAGAGGTGCAACTTGTTGTATGGGTCATATTTTGCTCATGTTGTTTTGACCGAGGGAGCCATCTTAATCTGAACGAAGTGCTCTGTGATTATGTGCTGTCAAACGAGAGAGATAATGTCATGTTCATAAATCAGAACGTCTCTTTACCTTACTAAGTAGCCTAAGAACTAGCAATCCTCATCATCCACAATTCTATGGGAAACAGAATAACAATTCGCATGATAGAAAATCCTATGGAAAATTGAATCAAATCAATCAATGCCATCGCAAAAGCGAAGAAGTAAAGGAAAAAAGCAGCCGTAAATCTGGGAGGCGTCGCGCTTTAGGATTCGCGCTCTGAGCAAATCCCACCCGGAAAACACAGAATCCTGGCTCGTCGCCTCGCCTCCCTCCGCTACCATGGCCCGCCCCAAGAAGACGAAGCCGCCGCTGGCGCCGTCGCCCCTGCCCCTCGGCGAGGCGCTGCTGCTGGCGACGGTGTGTATGGTGGGCCTGCCCGTGGAGGTGCAGGTCCGCGACGGATCCGCCTACGCCGGCGTCTTCCACACCGCCTGTGTCGACGGCGGATACGGTTGGCGCTCCTCCCTTTCTTCCCTCTCTTCCGCTCTCGTCGGAGTGCCGCCGTTCCGTCGGCCCCGTGGGGGGGTCCGCGTAGGGTTTGGAGATCACGGGAATGGCGTTCGGTCCGTGGTCCAGCTGTGGGTGGAGTGGGTGCTGCGAGGGTAGTGAGGCGAGTTGGCGCTCGGCTTTCCTTCTCTGAGTTACCGGCCTTGTGATCTGCTTCTTGGTTGAGCTGCCGTGGTTGCCGGGAGCTCGCGTTTTGTTAGTTTTCGAGAGGCTGGGATGGATTTGGAGGCGGGTGGTAGAGATCGCTGGGTATTGCTCCTCTTTTGTGATGCAGCTGTGTGGGTTTTACTCTCTTAGCGGCCAAGATCTTGGTTGTTTCGTCTTCGTGATTGTAGTGAGGATTGTCCTGGAAATTGTGTCTTGATTGGGTTCGAGGTATATACTACAGGGGAGGTCCCCTCCTATTGTAGGCTTTTAAGATCATGGGGAAAGATCCTGGTTTGTACAATGCAACTTGAGACTGTGGCTATATTTCAATTAGCATTATATTCTTCATTTGTCCTACATAGTTGGTGTTGTGATTTGAAGCGTCATATTGTTGATCTTTCGCGTATTAGGGGTGGATTGAAAAGTGGTCTATGGATATCACAGGCGAATTGCTTTTGCTTTCTTATTCAATTGTAAGTCACATTGCTGTCGTGGTGTTATAGCAATCGATATCGTGGATTTAGGGGTGGAATTGTCGAAAGGTTGTCCTTTGCTGCTATTTTAGGGACCTGTGAGGATTTGGTGCTGTGTTATGGATAAAACAACAAGTATGCATTCGTTCGGTGATCAAGCGTAGAACGACATATTGCTCCCTTTATTTAGGTTAATTGTGTTCTTTTTGGATTTGTTGTTAGTATAGGAAATACACTTATAGTTTGGAGTGTTGGGCAGTAAATTTTTTGTTCTGTCTGGTTTAAAATTGATTTTTTTTGGGAGAACACATTGGATTGATAGATTTCTATTGAGTAGGTGTTGTGCTAAAGAAAGCAAGGAAGGTCACAAATGGGAAGGATGATGCCAATGTATCGCTGGGAGCTTTTATGGATTCTCTTGTTGTTCTCCCAGATGATCTTGTTCAAGTGATTGCAAAGGTAGGTTTGATGCACTTACTCACTTAGTATGTTGTGGAATACATTTGAGTTCTCATTGATGTTCATGACAACTGTAATTTTTCCAGGATTTTTCACTCCCTACTAAAGGTGTTTGTAGAACTCCTGATTGCGATGTGGTGGCAGCCAGTGGATCTGTGAAGCCTCAAACTTCACATGTGAAAGACCCAAAAACGTCCAGAACTCAAAATGCGTCTCCGTTAAAGTACGCTCTCAATTCAACCATTTCATCTTGTTTCATAACCCACCTTTTATTATATGCGTGCTTCATCCTTTCCCCACGATATATGACAAAAGATTGGGGTTCCTTTAACTCATACAATTGTTTCTTTCATGGTGCTGGACTGCTGGTTCAGAATGTAGATTTCAGGAAATCTATTCTACTTGATCATATTCTACCTATTTTTACCATGTCCTATTCATTGTTGAGCTTAATTAATGCTTTTTCTGTCACAGCTATTTCTGTCAGAGACAGGCTGAGAAGTTCAGCAGGCGGGGTCAGGAGGGTGATATCTCCATTGGGAAAAATTCTCCAAGTATTAACTCTTGTTTCTTTCTTCTATTGAGATAGTCCTGTCACCCTTATCTTCCTTGCACTAAACCTGTCCGTTTCTCAATGAACTGTAATGCTACGAATTGTGGCTCTCCAACTGGACATGTAGTAACGCATTTATCCTGGAATGGGATTTCGAGTTCTGCAACTGTTGGATCAAAAGATGGAAATGTTACTAATTCAGTTTTAACTACACCAACGACGGCTTCAGATGTCAAAACATCTCAACCAGCCAATAATTCAGCTACTAAAATTGTCATGTCAAGCAAAACTACTGCTAAGGTGAGCTCCTTTGGTATGTGTTCACTACACTGATTTATTGATTCTCAATCATGTTATAAACTAGGATTTAACCCCCACGTTGCTGTGGAACTTCTATTATCTTTTTTAATATAGTTAAATACAAAATTATTATCAATGGTTAAAGGAAATGCTTGTGCAGTTCATATGAAATAAATTGTCTTTTTTTTTGTGTGTGTGTGTGAGAGAGAGATACAGATAGAAGGGGTTATTTAATCGTACTATTCCTTAAAATCCTACAGGAAGTTCTAGAATGTATGGTTTATTGAGAGTCTTTTATGTGCATTTGTGTTAGTTTGATCTGAATCAGACGGCAGGAAGAAAATGTGGTGATGTGGCACTCTCTCGTGCCATAGTTTGCACTCATCTTTAATATAGAGATAAGACATGTTTATTCTCAGTGTTAATAAAGTAATACTCTCACGCCAAATGGAATATTATTGCAGATACATAAAATGGGTGCATAAGGGAAAGACTTCAGAAACCAGTCATGAAATTAAGTGCGGTCAGCCAAGGGTCAATGCTGTTGGCCGAGAATTGCTGTTTTACGATGAGAAGTGCATACTTGTTTTGGATTATCACACAAAAGTTTTCTTCCCTTCCTGAGATAATTTGAGGATTGCTTTGTTTTCTGAAAGATTCAAGTAATACCAATGCCCTTTTTTCTTAACTGATGTCCATGATTTTCTACCTTCGTAACCTTCCTATGTTGATTACCTTCATTGCTACTTTCTGTTTATCCTGTGCAGCTCATTGTTATCAGTTAATTCATATGACATTCTTAAACTTTATTTCAGGAATCCAAACTCAATCCATGTGCTAAGGACTTTTCTCCATCTTTTGCGAGTTCTAGACCAGTACTTGCAGCTGCAACCCCTGTTAACTCAAACTACATCTCAAAGTCTGTCACTGAAGTTCCAACTGGTGTACCTGTATTTGAAGCTAACTCTATGCCAGGCGGTTCATCTCTATCCAGCAAGGTTGTTCATTATAATAACCTGGCTCATGCAAACTATGGCATTACACCTCAATATGTTCAATCAGCAAGTACTTTGATTTACTCTTATTTTATAATTTTGATTGTTTCAATAATTTTACCTTTTCGTTGGATGTACTATCATATTCTCTTGAAGTGATAAAAGGGAAATATCACGAAGGATGTCAACTCGACAACTCCTATTGCTGTATTGCAGCATTTGACATGCCTTCAAGTTGATAATTTGCTATACATGAGCTACTATATTATTATCTGCTCTATATTTTAACTCCTGGCTCCTGCATTTACTCCTCTTTGGGTCTAGTTATACACTTACCTTGAAGATCAACTACTCGAATAATACTTATCTTTTATTGTTCTGTTGTTGTTGTACTTATGTTGCAAGTATTGGCAAATACACCTGAGTACCTGACTTCGATCTTGCATGCTGCCTAGCTATAGTATGCAGGGTCGATTCGGATATTGTTATGCTTCTGAATTCTGATACATGGTGTTTACATAAATACATTTTATGCACGACAGATTGTGGGGCATAATGTGGTCAGGCTAGATCCTGCTAGAATTGGTACACCATATCATCCCATGCAAGTGGGACCAACCTATATTAGCGCTAGTCCTCAGCCTGTAAGTCCTACATTCATTTGTTTAATAAGATTTGCGAATCTCTATTAATTTCAAAGATCTGTTCATTTGTGTTATTTATTACTTGTGATTCTTTTCATTTGTGCCTCTACCAAGCCAATTTAATTTTATGTCATGACATGATAGGTGTTTGGTGGGAAGCTCAGTCCTGTTGTTTATGTTCACCCAGTTTCTCAGGTGAGTGATGCACCATTAGTATTTGTATTAAGAGTTCAAGTGGATCCCTTCAAGAGTAGGGTGATGGTGCAAGAGGAATTGTTATGCATGTATTTCTGTAATTGATTGAATAGTGCTGATTCCTTGGGGAATGTGGACATCATGTTTGTCTTCTGTATCGCTTAACCAGTAGAAAGCCACCTTGGGCAGAAATTACTCATATTGAACTTCAGACATTAGTTTGTTTTCAGAAATATAAATTTTACTGGCTCAGTAACCTTTGGCCTTTGGTAATTGAAGAGTCTTTTAGCATCACACTCGCAGATGTGAGGATTCATTATGTGGGATCGATCCTTGTTTACAACCCTGATGTTGCCTACACTCTTATTTGGCAGAGGAAGTTCACTTGTTAATCGGAATGATTATTTTCCTTTAAATTTGACCCATCAACCTGCTAACCTTATCAAAATCTCTTCCAAGTAACCAACCTTCCTCCATAAAAGCGACATTTACTGTAAATGTAAACTGGATTAGGCACAGATTTTTCCCTTGCTCCTTTTGGTTGATCTATTCTTTGGTTTCCATTGAAGGATGCAATGCATGGAACACCTGTTATTTCCCAAGGATGGTCTCGTCCTGTGTTGTTGAACTCATATCAAGCTAGATTGCAAAAGTTCCAAGGTAACAAATCCTACCCAATACACATGGTTGGCAGCTTATCTAGAAATGGTAGTGTGATCTTCAACTTTCAAGTGTCTTCGATTGAATGGAAGGTACTGAAGTGTTTTTGTTACGCCAATGGTAACAATTTTCCTGCAAACCTCGTCTCTAGGCAGTGCCCCAGTCTATGTGGCCCCACCGGTTATGGCAACTGGGAACCTGCCATTGGTGGCACAGAGCCCTGCACCGCTTGTGCAGCCATTCCAAGCCATTCGTCCCATCATGGCTACTGCTGCAAGCCGCATGGTTCCAGGCAAATACATGTAAATCTGTCATACCAATGTGATTTCTGCTTTTGTTGGACGAATCTTGGTTTACCCCTTTCGGTTTTTGGGGCATACATCTAAGATGACTCGCAATTTTGCCTAATATGTTAATTCGCATACTAGTTGCTGGTCTGTGTCCGTCTTTTTGTTGGAAGGACTTGCAGCTTTTGCCATTATTCATGCTTGGTGTGGGTTCTGAATTATTTTTTTGTGGGGTTCACGAGGAATTGATATGAAACAGAGAAGATCGAAGCAATTCTTTGTCTGTCTTGGCAATACCTTTTCCTCTTCTTTTGAGAGCAGTATGTACAATGAGACAATGTAAAAGAGTAAGGTAGTGAAGGGCTTATTTTTGCTGCGCTAGTGTAAATTCATATCGCAAGTGTACCAGATTGATTGACAGATCTTGCCGTTATGAATGTCATCCGGTACTCGATCTGCATTGAGTTGAGCTGCCGGACTAGAATATTATATATATTTTGCATGATCTTTGCCCTGCCAATTAGCTCGCAGTAATCAGCTCCGGTGAATAAGCAGCTATTTCTTTCGTAGTTTTGCTGTTGTCCTTGTAAGTTTTTGTTGCGTTATTTCGGTAGAACGATTGAAACACTGTAAAACTTTAATTCCGTTACGCAGTAATGGAATTCCGGGGTAACCCGTTATGGAAAAAAAAGTTATTGTTGCGTTAAAATTTTCGGATGACCACGTACAGCCTGTATATCTTTTGTCGCAAATCTTTCAATAATTCCGATTATCTTTACAGTAAGTCCTTCCTGCAGCACAGTGGTACTTACCAGGAAGCAAAACGATTACAAAAGCCAACGTTTTCTATTGGTTGTTAAATGCGTCAGAAGCAATAAGAAAAATCAATATCCTGAGTGAAACTAGAGATGTTTGACATACAAGGAGGAAAACAGAAGAAAGTCTTTTGACTATTCGAGGGAAATTAAGCACCAAGGAGATGTTTAATTATGTATCAACAAGTTACCAGATGTTTGGTAATAAGGATTAATTGTCATAACTCATAAGACATTACCAGATCCGGGGTACAACAAAAGCTTACGATTCAGATAGATGTCAGTCCTAAATGGGCCACGTCCTTCAAGTATGTGGGCTTTCCCCCTTTTTGCATTTATATCTGTGCTAACTTCTAGATAAATTTTTTTTCTATGGTTTCCTGACTCTGTCGAACCCCTCAACCATAAACATTCCACATTCCGCTATGAGATTCTTGTAAGCTTGGCAGAAATGCAAGCTTTCGTCAATCAACAGGAATTGTGTTGCCTTCTCAACCTCTGCTTTCATTTGTTGTCAAGCTTCATTTCATGCTCGTCATGCACAGATTGAACATCATCTGTATCTGGGAATTCAAATATCAAAATCACAGCAGTTTGTTAGCTCTTGCAGTAAAAAGAAGTCTTTCAACAATTAGATCATAAGATTTTCCGAGCATTGTAAACTACCCAGGGGCTTGTGTATGCATGGCAGACGACAAATGATTTGACATGTACATATAACACTGTAGCAATTCCGACATGGACTTAACGATGTCCAATGAAGTGTAAATGGAGGGGAAAAAACCATTCTTCAAGCTATTTTCAACAAACTATTGGTTTCCCATTTATATTGAATTTCAAGTTTGTGCAGCAAAAGAAGTACAATTGTTAGTATCCACTTTGAACTGACCTACAGAAACATATTTATTTATCGTAATACTTTTCCATAAAATCAAGCTTCGAATCAAGGTTGTCACGGCGCTTCGATAAGTTGCGGCGAGACCTAGGTGCCTGGACGCCTAGTCGACAAGGCGTCCGCCATGGCGACAGTTAGACGATAGTAGTTAGACGATATAATATCATAAATTATCTAAATAACTATGTCTTAGGAGGTCTAAATCAGAAGAAATCTATTGAGGGAGGGGTTTATTCGTAATTTTCAGGAACTATGAGGACTAAATCACGAAAGAAAAAAAAATCCTCAGTTTATTTAACCTAACCATCGGCCCGAGCCTGGCATCTGACCGTTTCCCCCAATCCACACGTGCCGCCTCCCCTCCTACTGCCTCGCCTCCTCTCCGCCGCCTTGCCTCCGCCCTTATCTCCGTCGTCGCCTCCTCCTCCCCTCCCACCGCCTCACCTTCTCTATACCTCCCCCCTCCCGCCACCTAGCCTTCGGCCTCCTCTCGCCGCCGCCGCCTCCTCGCCGACGCATCTTCCGTGGCACGACCGGCAGGTTGCTGCGCCTTCCCGCCGCCGCCACCCTCTTCTTCGCTGCGTCATCATCGGCGTCGGCTCTTCTTCTTCGCGCGTCGCCGCCAGCCGCGCTTGCGCGCTTCCCACCGCTTCTGCGCGCTTCCCACCGTCGTCGTCGGCCTCTTCTGCTGCGTCCGTCGCTGGTGCGGTTTCTTCATCTCACCTATTGTCGTCGACCTCTCCTCTATTTGGGTTGCATCACCGGCGAGTTGCTAGGCTTTCCAATCGCCGTTGGCCTCTTATTCGTCTCCGTCAAGCAGAGAACCATCCTCTCTGCTGCTCTCTACTACCATGGCAAAGGATGGTTCCCTCTTGGTCACTGACATCAAGCTCGATGGTTCCAACTACAGGGAGTGGGCCTTCTCGACCATGACAATTGTGAGGGTAGTCGGTCTTGAGGATCACCTGAACGATGATCCTCCCGATTCAAGAGCTGATGATGCCATCAAGAAGGCTTGGAAAAGGGCTAATGCTAAGGTGATGGGAGCTCTAGTTCTGAGTGTCGTTCCTTCACTTCGGATGAGCCTTGAGCATTACCACTCCACCAAAGAGATATGGAAGTATCTTGAGAAACGATATCTTCAGCCTAGTGGAGCACTTCATTTCTCCTTCTTGCAAAGTTTGCACAATCTTCAGCAGTAGGGCATGTCCATAGAGGAGTACTATGGAGCCTTCACTCTAGATGTGTCTTGTATGGCTAAAGAAAAGCATGAGCAACAGACCTTCATGTTTCAGTTTATGATGGCCCTTAGGCAAGAGTTTGAGTACAGTCCCACCCAATTACTTAGCTGCCCAACTCTTCCTACTTTGGATGATGCACTTACTCGTCTGATTGCTGAGGAGACACGTCTTCGCTCTCTTGCCACACCTACTGCACCGATGACTCACACCAGTGTTCTTGCCTCTCAGCACCGATGTTCTTTCTCAGGATATGTAGTTTGTTCTTATTGCAAGAAGTCTGGACATACATCTGATCGCTATTTTTCACTTCACCCTAAGATGTTGGCTGAGTACCGTAAGAGATTTCCTTTGCAGTGTCGTTGTGGATCTACTAGGAGGACCTCCACCGCTGCAACCCTTGAGTCAGAGCCTTCTTCGAAGAGTGCCTTAGGTTCATTCAGCTGCTTCCCAGGCTACTTCCAGTGTTGTTCAGCCTTGGGTACTTGATTCAGGGGCTTCTTTTCATGTGACCTTTGATTGCTCTCAGCTTGTGTCCTGCTAGCCAGTGAATGACAGTCCATCTGTTCAGACAGCTGATGGTACATCTTGTTCTGTTACACATCAGGGTTCTCTTGCCACATCCAAGTTTTCTGTTCCTACAATTTCTTTTGTTCCACAGCTGTCCATGAATCTTATGTCTGTTGGTCAGTTGGCTAATATGAATTATTTCATTGGTTTTGATGACATCTCTTGTTATGTGCAGGATCGTCAGAGCAAAAGGGTGATTGGTACTGGCCGTCGCCGTAGAGGATCTATGACACCTTACACCTTCCAGCTTCCGCGTCGTCTGTCACTTCCGCTGCTGCCACTTCAGTGTCCTCTTTTGCCCAATGGCATCATCGCTTAGGTCATTTATGTGGTTCCCGGTTGTCCACTTTAGCTCAGCAGGGTGTTTTGGGTCATGTTATTGTAGATGTTGGTTTCTATTGTTAGGTTGCAAGCGAGGCAAACAGATACAACTTCCATATCCTTCCAGCACTACTTGTTCTAGTCATCCTTTTGATTTAGTACATTATAATGTATGGGGTCCTTTTGTTTCGAAGGGTGGTCATAAACACTATGTTATATTTGTTAATGATAACTCTCGATATACTTGGATCTATTTTATGAAGCATTGTTCTCAATTGATTTCTATATATCAGGCTTTTGCTCGCATGGTTCATACACAATTTTCTAGTCCTATTCGTGTTTTTCGTTTGACTCAGGAGGAGAGTATCTATCTACCGCCTTTCGTGAGTTTCTCTCTCCTGAAGATACTCTTCTTTAGCTTCCATGTCCAGGTGCTCATGCTCAGAATGGTGTTGCTGAGCGTAAATATCATCATATTATTGAGACAACTCGCACTATTATGATTTCCTCCTTTGTTCTAGCTCATTTCTGGGGTAAAGCTGTCTATCTCATTAATCTTCAGCCTTCCTCTCACCTTCAGGGCAAGTGCCTGGTAAAATTCTCTTTGGTTCTCCTCCCAAGTATGACCATCTTTGTGTTTTTGGCTGTACCTGCTACGTTCTCTTAGCATCTTGTGAGCGTACCAAATTGTTTGCTCAGTCTGTTGAATGTGTTTTTCTTGGGTACAGTCTTGAGCACAAGGGTTATCGTTGCTATGATCCCTTTGCTCGTCGCATTCGTTTTTCTCAAGATGTCACCTTTGCTGAGGATCGACCTTCTATTCTTCTTCCACTCAATCATCACCCTCAACTTAGTCTACCTTGTTTCTTTCTCTTCCACCTATCTTCTCTCCAGATGAGTTAGTTTCTGATCTACCATCATCATTTCTATCACCGGAAGAGTCACCTTCACAGGTTCCTTCCTCTCCCCACCAGCTCCACCTCCAGATACATTTCCTTTCCATTATGGTCGTCGTCTCAGAGTTTCATCTGATTCTGAGCTTCCTATTCCTTTGACTTCCGCTCCTCCAACTAGTACTACTGATCCTTGCACTGACGACTCCTCTCAGACATCGAGGTATGCTCTTCGTAATCGTTCTTCCATTAAGATTCCAGACATATATGGTTTCTGTGCAGACTCATGAGTCTACTACTTATCAGGAGGCAGTTCTACTATCTGAGTGGCAGCTAGCTATGTCTAAAGAGCTTGCAGCCCTAAAGTGTACTAATACATGGGATTTGGTGCTATTACCTCCTCAGTCAGTCCTATCATATGCAAATGGGTGTACAAGGTAAAAACCAGGTCAGATGGTTCTGTGGAACGCTATAAGGCTCGACTTGTTGCTAGAGGTTTTCAGCAAACTCATGGTCAAGATTAGGATGAGACCCTTGCTCCAGTTGCTCACATGACGACAGTTCGCACTTTGATTGCTATGGCTACTGTTCGGTCATGGAAAATTTCTCAAATGGATGTTAAGAATGCCTTCCTTCATGGTGATCTACATGAGAAAGTCTACATGGAACCACCTCATGGTGTTGAGGTTCCATCTGGGCATGTATGTCACCTTCGAAAAGCTCTTTATGGCCTCAAGCAAGCCCCTCGCGCCTGGTTTGAGCGTTTTAGCTATGTGGTTCGAGCTGCTAGTTTCTCTTCTAGTGAACATGACCCTGCACTTTTCATTCACACCTCTAAGCGTGGGCGTACATTGCTTCTGCTCTATATGGATGACATGTTGATTACTAGAGATGATTCAAAATACATTGCCATTGTTAAGAAAAAATTGAGTGAGCAGTTCAAGATGTCAGATCTGGAGCCCCTCAGTTACTTTCTAGGAATTGAGGTTGATCATACTGATTATGGCTACTATATCTCTAAGTATTGGTACACTTAGGATTTGATCTCTCGCTCAGATCTTACTGATACACGCACTGCTGTTACACCTATAGAGCTCCATTTGCAGCTGCGTCATACTAATGGCACTCCTCTTAAGGATCCCTCTCGCTACAGGCATCTTGTAGGCAGCCTTGTATATCTCACTGTGACTAGACCTGATATTGCTCATGCAGTTCATATTCTCAGTCAATTTGTTAGGCTCCTACCTCAGTTCATTATAGTCACTTACTTCATGTACTTCGGTACTTAAGGGGGACAACATCTCGTCGTTTGTTTTGTGCTCACTCTAATCAGCTTCAGCTTCATGCTTACTCCGATTTCACCTGAGCCAGTGATCCTATTGACCATCGTTTAGTCACCGGTTATTGTTTCTTTCTTACCATCTCTCTCATTGCATGGAAGTCCAAGAAACAGACTGCAGTGTCCCGTTCCAGCGCTGAAGCTGAACTTCGAGCCCTTGCCACTACCACATCAGAGATCGTGTGGCTTCGATGGCTTTTGGCTGATCTGGGTGTTCTATGTGATGCACCCACATCCCTTCTTTGTGACAGTATCACTGCTATTCAGATTGCAAATGATCCTGTCAAGCATGAGCTAACTAAGCATATTGGTGTGGATGCATCATTCACACGCTTTCATTGCCAACAATCAACAATTTGTCTCTAGTATGTTCTTTCAGAGCTTCGAGTGGCAGACTTCTTCATGAAGGCTCAAACTAGAGAATACCATAAACTTCATGTTCTCAAATTGTGTTAGATCCACCTTAAGTTTGAAGCGAGGGGGGGTGTTATGAGTGTTTCCTTGTGTAAGGCCTATACCCATGAGGCCCATAACTCTTTTGTATATACCCTTTTGTAAAATCAACAGTATAGCATATACAGTAAAAATTAGTATCTTCTCTCACAATAACAACTAGATCTTACCAGCAGATTCCTTTACTGCATCCATTACTGGAACATTACGCAATTTCCTTTCCCCTATAGCACACAAAGAAAGAGGTGAAAATCATGCTGCATTATTTGAGCTCTCTTTACATTCCTCTTAAAAGCATGTAAGTTAGATTTAACCTGTAGATTCCTTGACAACTGCATCCACAAGAGCAGTGCTCAGTTTTTCAGCTTTCACTACAAAAGGAGTAAGCTTTTAGTGTTATAGCTACTATTAAAACTTATGTAATTGAAACACAGATAGTACATGAAGTTTCCTGGGACCTACAACAGGCAGGATTGACAAGTTTCTGAACTTGTCCTGGCAAAAGACACAGTTGAGATTTAAAGTCAATGTGGTTGCTAATTTTAACCTCACCACAATATCTAATCCAGAAAACCATACCTGATGTCTCCTTGCTTCCATTTGAAGATTCAGAATCTTTGTGAACCTCAGTAACAGATTTCCCTTCAACAAGCACATCTTCATTAGCCACTTGCTTGCATGATATCAATACAGGTTGAACAGATTTAACTGGCACCGCAGCAGCTGATGGTTCTGGGCTCACAGATTCAGTATCATGCTTGGGCAAAATCCTTGATTCAGCATTGCCGGATGAAACTGAGACAGGTGCTGCTGCAACAACCCCAGAACCCATGTAAGGTCTTGGAGCGGGAGGGATGGTGTGCTTACCAATAGATTCCTCCACAGGTCTCCTCATCTGTAGAGGTTTTGCAATTGTTACATCCTCCAAGTGGACTGGCATGGGAGGAGCAGCTTGCCTGTGGATTGCAGATGCTCGCTTTCGAAGTTGACTTGGTCGAAGCATGGGGAGCTCTGGGGCAAGATCATCCTTCGGTATTATTGGACGGAGGTTATTTTCATCTGGGACCCAACCTTTGAGCACCTGATTGTCCTTCACTTTCACCGTAATGAGAGAGAACCCAGGACATTTCTTGGCCATCTTGCCAACAAAATGCTTGCCAACAATAACATCATTGGCTGAATTACCTTGCACACGAGCAGTACTATAACTGGAGGCTTGGTTCTCAGAAGTCTTAACTAGATTAGAGGAATCTCTAGGTAGACTGGGCCTATTACCTTGGGCTTGCTGTGCAGGCAATGCCTGAATTGTGCGCACTTTAGGGTCACCACTACCAACTAATGTATGGTTAGCCTGTACCCCATCATGTCGGATATTTGAGTCATCTAATGTGCTGCGAAGAGGTGGGATGCTCTGAATGGGCTGTGCCCTCTGTGGTAGTTCATATACAGTATACTCATATTTCCTTGGGCGACCACGCTTACGCTTTGCACCAGAGCTTGACGGCTGCTCAATGGACAACGGTTCATTAGGTACATCAGCTATATTCCCTTCTGACGTCATCTCTACTAGATTGCATCAACTTTTTGCAGCTGGACCAAAGAATGATGAGAGTACCCTATTGAAGTGAATTCACCTTCAGTTAGCACATGAGTTTTTCTCCCCTAAACATGCAAAGTGACACAGTGCAACGAGCACCCTCAAAATCAAAAGGACGACAGCAGATGATGAGGAATCACTAGAAGACACGATAGAGAATTAGTTGACAACCAGAAACCTACCTTTCTGTAAAAGCCAAGAACTGAATTTAAAGAAGGCAGCTCTCGTGGTACTATTTTCAGAAGCAACATAGGCACAGTTTGCAATCAATGACAGTTTGCAATCAATGATGTAAACTGCGTCTTGGTAAAATCCATTTTTCTATAATAAATATCCTTAGGGCAATGAAAACTAAAGGTATCATACAGATCAGAAGCAAAGAAAACATAAATGCTTTCCTGATTTTCAATGCTTTAAAACGCCTGTAACCAGTATATGTCGGGAATTCACCGCAATGGCGCACTCAAGAACAGATAAGAACTCAATGTTTTTGGTGCTGCCTCAACTGGCTGCTTTTCCTTGTATCTTCCTCTCTTATTTATAGGGTAAAGATAAAGAAATAACAATAGCATTTAGCACTAATGTGCCATCCCACTATCAGCACTAATTGCCTACAAATAGAAACTGAAAACTGACAGCAATAGAAACTGAAAAACTGACAGCAATAACATAAGAAACTGATCAGATGGTAATGGTGGTAATGGTGAGATGCATGGAGTAGCAGTTTCAACATTTCTCCCCCTTAGTCCTTGCCGATCTCACCGATCTTGTTGACGCCGATCAACCTGCACAGCTCAAGGAACCGCACACGACCAAGCGCCTTGGTCAGAACGTCCGCCAGTTGTGTCTCTGTCGAGGTATGCTGGAGGACGATCTTGTTCCCGTCAATACACTCCCGAATAAAATGATAACGAGTGTCGATATGTTTACTTCGGTCGTGAAAGACGGGGTTCTTGCTGAGAGCAATGGCGGACTTGTTGTCCACCTTAAGTTCTGGCGCTCCAGACTCAATGCCGAGTAAGTCGGTCACAAGCCGAGCTAGCCAGACACCTTGGCAAGCCGCTGTAGCCACTGCAATATACTCTGCCTCACATGAAGACAGAGCCACCACCTTCTGCTTAGAAGACTGCCAAGTGATAGGGTTACCGGCGAGGAAAAAGATGATGCCACTAGTGCTCTTGCGTGTGTCGATGTCACCGACCATGTCGGCGTCATGAGCCGACCGCACAAACTTGTCCCTTCTCCGCTTTGGCGAGTGAAGACCATAGTCGCGGGTTCCCGCCACGCATCGCAATGACGCGTTTCACCGCAGCGAGATGATCCTCATGTGGTTTCTCCATGAACCGACTCGGATAGCCTCACCGATAGGCTAGATCCGCCGGTGTGCACCAAGTAGCGCAGTCCTCCAATGACGCGTCTGTACTCGGTGGCATCCACTAGTGGCGCGGTCCTGACCTTGCTCAACTTGAGCCGAGGCTCCATGGGCGCTAAGTCGGGTTGCGAGAACTCATGCCACTCCGTTCTAGCGACTTGGTCGCATAAGCGGATTGACGAGCGTGATGCCGCCGAACTCGGTTCACCTCGATGCCGAGGTAGTAAGATAGAAGCCCAAGGTCACTCATCCGAAGACGCGCTTCATCTCGAGTTTGAACGCCATGATCTCACCGCTGGGTGCGGTGATGATCAAGTCATCGACATAAACTCCGACGATCACCGTGACGCCCTCCTCGCTCCGTATGTACACGCCGCGTTTCGAGTCGCTCCTCTGAAACCAAACGATGCCATGGAAGCATCAAGCTTGGCATTCCGTGCCCTCGCGCTCGACGAGGCCATACAACGCCATGGCGCGCAGACCTTGTGCTCACGACCATTGACGACGGCTCGGCTGATTCGATACTTCCTCCTTCAAGTCGCCGTTGAGAAAAGCGCTCTTGACGTCCATGTGATGGACCTCCCAGCGCTCATGCGCCGCTAGAGCCAGCAACGTCCGTACAGACTCCATTCGCGCGACCGGAGCAAAAACTTCGTCAAAGTCAATGCCCGCGCGCTGTACATAGCCTTTGGCAACGAGACGTGCCTTGTGCCGGATCACATTGCCGTGCTCATCGCGCTTCACCTTGAAGACCCACTTGAGCCCTATTGCACGGTGCCCAGCGGGAAGAGTGACGAGCTCCCAGGTTTTGTTGTCCTCGATCGACTTCATTTCTTCGAGCATCGCTGATGCCATCTTGCCTCGCGCTCGCCTCGCCGAAAGAGACAGCTCATC
This sequence comes from Bonia amplexicaulis, assembly GCA_036346245.1. Lineage (NCBI taxonomy): Eukaryota > Viridiplantae > Streptophyta > Magnoliopsida > Poales > Poaceae > Bonia > Bonia amplexicaulis. The sequence continues at coordinate 18,038,246 of CM070746.1, forward strand.
TGCCGTGGTGAATAGCAATTCCTCGTCAACCGGGGCACAAGCCCGAGCGGCGAGGAAGGCCCGATGATGGCATCGATGGCGCGGAACCGAAGTGGAGCATCGGCATGGTCCGCGTCCAGATTCTCATCAGGATTAGCCGGTGGCGTGACGAACTCAATCGGCGCACTCACGGGTGATGTCGAGGCGTCTTCGTCTGGCGGCGTCGTGGGTGTAGAGGCCGATGGAGACATATGAGTGGTGATGCAAAGATCGGCCGAGGCATACCGGTGGCGTATTCCGTGGTGTACTCGACGATGAAGGGCTCGATATTGCACGGATCACCGTCACTTTCATCGCCCCGCCCACCGAGCAACCTCGTCAAAGACGACGTCGCGGGACACCACGATGCGCTTGGTGGAAGGGTCGTGGCGGTGAGGCCTTGGAGCCATGTTCGTGGCCGACGAATATGGTTGGCGTCTTCGCGATCATCCGACTTCTTGAGTCCGTACCGTAGTCTTGACGTGAGCCACGCAGCCGAAAGTCCTGAAGTAGTGGACGGCGGGGCGTTCGTCGTGCCAAGCCTCAAAGGGAGTTTTGCCGTCCAACGCGCGTGTCGGGGCGCGGTTGAGAATGTGCACTGCGGTGTTCACGGCCTCACCCCAGAAGTAGCCGGGCAGCCGCTTCGCCTTGAGCATAGACCGCGCCATGCCGACGATGCTCGGTTGCGCCCACCACCCCGCTCATTGTGGTGAATAAGGGCGGTGGTGCCGTTGGAATCCACGCCGGCAAGATGATTGCCGAACTCCACGGAGGTGAACTCCCCCACGATCGCAGACGGAGGGCCTTGAGACGCTTTCTGCCTCAACCTCCACTACCGCTCGAAATTCTTGATTGCTACCGATGCGAGATCCTTACTTGATAGCGATGGAGCCACATATATCGACTTGCATCGTCAACTAGTAGCAAAAAATACTTGTTACCGCTTGGTGTCGTGGGCACGATGGGTCCACATAAATCTCCGTGGACGAGGTCGAGGATGTGCTCGCACGTCGTTGCGCTTTGTCGTGAACGGTGCTGCGTCTCTTTGCCGCCGAGACAATCGTCACACACTTGATCCACCGATCAAGCGGCGGCAATCCACGCACCATCTTCCGTTGGGCGAGGCGCGGGACTTGAAGTCGATGTGGTCAGATCTCGCATGCCAACGCCAAGCTTCTTCCGAGCTCCGCTACCGAAAGACACACCGGCCGGTCGGTGCAGAGGTCCGAATATAGAGGCGCGTGGCGGGCGTTGGACCCGGGCTAGAGCTTGCTCGCTGGTCGTGAGATCCGCAGAGCCCCGAGTAGAGCTCGATCGCGGCGATTCGCCTCTTCAAGTTGACCAAGGCGATGATGTTCGTCGTCACCGGGAATATAATATACCCCGGTCGGTCTGATGTTCTCCGTTCTTGCAACCAAGATGACTGCTTCGCATCCCTTAATCTCAACCACGAGCCATCTCCGGCGAACCGTCTGGAGATGTTGCCGTCGATGTCGGAAAAATGATCACGACCCGGTCATATGGTTTGTAGCCCGTGTCTAGCACCCAACGCCGATCATCGCGGTCCTCCTCGAGCCGAGTGGCGAAACTTTAGCTTCGTGTATCTCGACACGGTGTGTGGACTCGATCGGTTTGAGAGGTGGAACATTCAAATCAACGGATGCACTGAGCGGCCAAACGAGCGGTGAAGCGGCCGAGCGAGCGGAGGAGCCGAGACGGCCGGATCGGCCGGCGCGGGAGGAGCCGAGGCCGCCGCCGCTGGCGCGGACCGTGTCGCCCTTCCGAGCCTCGCGGCGGCGGAGGCAGTGGAGCTCCCGATCTGGCGGCCGACGGTGCGGATCCGGCAGCGCAGCAGCGGGAGCCGTTGGTGGCGCCGATGCGCTGAGCGGGCGGAGAAGCGATGTCGCCGACGCGCCGGCGGACGAAGCTCCCGATCTAGCGCCAAAGCGGTGCGGGCGAGCTGCGATATGCGGATGGGAAAGAGAGAGACGTGCGCCCGGTAGCAAGGTGGGTTGGTCCTCTTCCTTCCGCAACATGTGCTCGCCGAGTTTTCTCACCGCTACGGCATTCTCTCGCCCAATGGCCCATTTTTCCGCAATATCGCATTGCGACCTGTTATCCCCGAGCCGCCCGCTCGTGCCCTTTAGGGTTGACGAGCCGCCGCCGCCACCGCCGCCGCCACGACCGCCACGGACCTTCCCACGCCTTTTGTCGCCGCCGCCCGCCGATCTGCCGTCGAGCTCTGCTGATTACTGGCGAGCTCTCCGTGCCTCCCAATCCTCCTTCGAGAGTAGCGGCCTCCCATGGCATCGGTGGGTGGCTTGGGTTTGCGCTTGTTGCGTCAAGACACGGAGGCGACCGATGACCTCTTCGACGGAGACGGTGTTGAGGTCGAGGAGCATCTCGATTGCGACAGCCGCCTGGTTCAACTTCTCGGGGACAACCTGCAGCAGTTTCTTCACCACCTCGGCGTCGGAAACTTCGTCGCCAAGAGTGCGGAGGTTGTCGGCGAGTCCGGTGATGCGGAGAGAGAAGTCGTCGACGGACTCATCTTCCTTGAAGACGATGGAGTTGAACTCTTGACGGAGTTTCTGCGCGTTTGCATCCCGCACACGCTCGACGCCGATGCGCATGGTCTTCACCGCATCCCATGCCTCCTTCGCCGCCCTCTTCCCGGCGGACACGACCACATGTCTCGCGCACGACGGCGCGGGAGGCGGCAAGAGCTCGCTGTCGTCCGTGCTTCACCCCCGCTTTGGTTCAATCGCCTCCCACAATCCTTGCGCCTGGAGGTTCACCGTCATGACCACGACCACCCGGTAGTTGGTTCGGGTGAGCATTGGGTAGGAGATGGCGGCGGAGGTTTTCTCGACGACGCCGCCGACAACGACTTCGCGCCTCGGCATTCGGTTGCGTGAACGGCGTGACGCCGGCGGCCCGGGCGCCGAGTCGGCGTCCGTGAGCGATCGGCGAATGATTTCCTCCATTGTTGTCGCCGGTGATCCTCACACCACTCGTGCTTGGTGGTAGCTCGGCCATGGTGACCTCCTGGATCTCGACAAGGCTCGATACCAATTGTCGGAATTCACCGCAATGGCGCACTCAAGAACAGATAAGAACTCAATGTTTTTGGTGCTGCCTCAACTGGCTGCTTTTCCTTGTATCTTCCTCTCTTATTTATAGGGTAAAGATAAAGAAATAACAATAGCATTTAGCACTAATGTGCCATCCCACTATCAGCACTAATTGCCTACAAATAGAAACTGAAAAACTGACAGCAATAGAAACTGAAAAACTGACAGCAATAACATAAGAAACTGATCAGATGGTAATGGTGGTAATGGTGAGATGCATGGAGTAGCAGTTTCAACAGTATAAACAACAAGTAGTTAATCAAAAGTGGCTTAAATTCTTAAATTACTAATATTCCAACACAATTCTTAAGTTACTAATATACCAACACACATTGAATTCTTAACACACTGAACTCCTATTCCTGTAAGGCTGTAACACATGTCTTGAACATGAAATACTTAATGTTAAATAGTGCTTTGAAATGAAGCGTCCAACGGAGGAACAAAAAGTTTTCATCGTAGGACTAGCACATAGATTGAGACCGAATAATTTCATCAAACTGCTTGTTTGGAACTTCTAATCCCCCAAATGTTGCACAAAAAAAAAATCTAAACTTGGGCCTACTAAAAAGAAATTTCCCTTCCGACATCTAACACCATTAGCAATCTTATCAATATCCCATCCAACACTTTACGTCCTTGAAAAATTCGCAGCAATACCCAAACAAAAAAGGGGGGAAATTTCCCTTCTACCCCGGCCACTCCAGAACCTCATCCTATCACATCGCATCGGCGCAAAAGCATCATCGCACAACGAAACAGATGAAAAAGCAGCGAAACCCAGCCAAGCAGACATTCATCAAACCGATCGAAAATTCTTAAAAGAAAGCAAAATTCTTAAAAGAAAGCAGGAGAACAAAAAAAAGATCAGACACCATCGAGTCACACATACATACATGCAGAGGTACAGATAGATTAATCGAGGAAGGGATTACCCCTGCACAAACCCTAAAAATTCTCCTTAGTTCGCCTCGCGCCCTCTCGCGTTTCTCTCTCTGTGCGTCCCTGTCGCGCCCGTTAATGGCAGGAGAGGAGAGAAGAAACGCAGCGCCTCGCCTCGTTGAGGTGCAGGTGGTGCACCTTGGCCCACTTTCTCGCAGGCCCGGCCCGCAAAGAAGGATTTAGGCCCTGGGCTTAGGCGGCTTCTCCAATACAGCGAGGCTAGCTGCTTTCTGTGGGCCGGACCGACCCAGTGGTGCTTGTGGGCTGACAGGTGGGGACGGTGCACCGGAGAACGGAGTGGGCCCCATGTTTTGGTCACGAGGGACTGCAACGTGGGCCATATGTAATAGGGGATTTGCCTATAAAACAGTGCTCTAGGGTTCCACTCTGCGCCGCCGCGTTGCAGAGATGGAGTGAATGGTTCTGCAGAAGATGGAGAACTCGTGTTCTTTGCGTTGATGTGTGCTAGTTTTAAGAGTTCCTCTTCGTTTCCTTGGATTTTTTTCTTGCTGTTTTCTTTCGAATTTGGTGCAGCCATAAGCCATTGATGAATTCCCGAGTCTTGCACAAGTGTTTTCTTTTGTCCAGTTGGAGCATCAATTCCAAGCATGGACGCCGCGAGGCTCGCAAAGCGAAAGTGTTGCCATCACCTCCATCTCTCTGCTTGAGCACACGAGGCTGGAGTTGAATAACAACTCAACACATGATCTCAACAATCCAGTCACTTTACATCACTTTCTCTCTCTCTCGTTATACATTGCACATTGTAGGTAACCATGTAAGCGTTCATGAATCTTCTTGAGTTCTTTATGACCAATCCCCTTGCTCAAACACCTAAAACAATCTTTCTGGATGCTCAAATAGTACAGTATAATCCAGTGTTAGTAAAATGTTTCCTCTGATAAGGCACATATAGAAAAGCAGAAATCGCCAAATGATATCAGAAACTGAGCTTTATTCATCTGCTTCTCAATATGGAGAAGCAAGCACCGAGCAACACAACACTGAGTTTACTTGAGGTACAGTTCAAGAAGCTTCTTCAGGGTGTCGAACACGCTTGTGAATGGGTTCAGTGCGACTGGTGCCTTCAGCTTCAGGTCCGGGAGCTGATTCGTCAGGGCCTCGTTCATCCCTGGCATTGACATCATCAGCGCAAGCTGCTCAGAGGACATGGCCTCGCAGTCCTGCGGGGTGTCCATGATCTTGCTCGGGTCGTAACCTAAGTTAGCAGCATAGGACTTGTACTTATCGATGAACTCTGGTCTGATTCCATGGCAGAAAGATGAGTTAATGTTTATGATGTTTCGGATTAAAAATATTGTGATGGTTTTACCAACATAAAGGTATACTCTTCATACTCTTGATTCAGTTGACATTATACTCAATTATTTGAACAATTTACATGCTAATTGTAAGCTCTGTTTACATTACTAATTGTAAGTTCTGTTAGCAGAATATAAGCATTCGTAGTTACAGTCCAGAATTCAGTTTCTCATCTGAATAGCTCCGTTCGTTTCGATTTCAGCTTCTGATTTATTTTTCACTATTCATAAATTTCGTCTTTTTTATGAACTTCTGTTTTTTTGGCTTTTTTGCCGATTCTTTTTTTCCATATTCATTTGCGTTGTACGTAATGAGCTAGCATATTTTTTTATTTTTAAATTTAATTATGCCTAATATGTCACCTTCAATTACAGTAAAATTTCAATCGCTACAGTACAATTTCAGTCATAAACCATAGCTTTTCAGCCCAACCGAGTGAGGCTACCCAGTTGTCGTAGTAACGGTGAAAGCATTTCCCACGGATCATCTCCTGCCTCTCGAGATCTGTTTCAGCATTAGCCATGTCCTCTTCTGACAGACATTGCACCCTCCCCCGAATACCGGTGATGTATCCATCAGGTCCACCATGGACACAGAATGTATCCACCTGGATTGAGCGCGACTTCTCATCAAAGGTATAAACTCCCTGCAGTACCAGCAAATTTCTGTAAATATCCGCTTAAATATCATATGATGCAAAGCATGCCTATGATAACCTTCCCAAATCAGTTCGGACCTGTCAAATATATTTTTGGAGCATAATACAGACTAAGGGCTATAGTATCAAAGTGACTGTTTGAGTACTATTCTGTATTTCTGTATGAGGTTTCTGACATTACAATACCTAAGTGCAATGACAGTCTTCTTGTCCCTGACCAGCAAATCCACGTTTCAGCGAGGCTACCTCAAACCACCTGCTCACTTGTGCTAGTTCCAATGATATATTTGGATTTAAGTTGAGCAAGTTCCTTGTTATATATAACATCCTTGTATGTGAGGAAAAAGCTCTCAGATTTCATACTGGCTGCATTCCAGCTCTTCCCTGACATCATTGAACTACTAAAGGCACTGACTGACTGTTACTATGGAATGGTTTATTTCATAACTATACCTACATGTCAAAACTCTGAAGCAATAGCCCATGCTTGTAGCACTTCGAAGCAACAAAGAATATGGTCATTTAAACCTTTCCTTTATATAGTATCTTGTGAACAATTTTGCATGACAATTTTGAACCATTCTGCAGAAGCCTATTACTGACAGACTTGGGGAGGCCCATGGTTATCCTGCAAAGGCAAGCATATCTTTCAAGTTCTTGTATCAAATTTTGATTTCATAATGCCACTGGAATTGCTATACCATTGCCTTCTCTTCTTGTTCTTGTGCTGATTATCTTAAATAATTAAGTCTTTTCCACCACAACTGAATTTTCTGATGGGATGCGGCCTATGCAGACAGAATTAGCATTGCATTTGTGTTGGGCCATTGGTGAGCATGGTGCGGGAGGAATAAATCACAAAGATGTAGCTCGTGAACTATTTGAAAATTTGGAGTTGCTATTATACGAAAACCTGGCAACTAGGTTGGTCTTCATGGTACAATGTCTTCTTTTCTAGACTTCCATGTTATCACTCATGAATCATGATTGACTTCTTTCATCTCTTGTTTCCAAGTCGTTTGGGATTAAGTCAGGAGCCAGGATTTGGTTCTATGGATGCATCTTCTAGAAAGTCATCCCAAGCTAGGCTCCTCTGCTTTGTGGTGGCTGCCATTGCGAAGCTAGCAACGTGCCACGATGAGTTGCTTCCAAGAGCACGCGGATCATTGGCTAAGGTAGTGACTTGATCCTTCCGGCATAAGAAATGTAGTAACAGTTTGCTATGTTAATTAGCATCATCCATCATGTATGTTACTTGCTTTCCTGCAGGTTGCTCGTTCCCGAACCTCAGACAGGAGGGTCTGGCAACGTGCCTGTGATTATTTAGGGCTCATGAATGAACCAGCCATTTGTTTATCTGTACTGGGACCATCCACTGCCCAAGGAAATGGTCCTGGTATTGTGAACTGGAGTGAAGGAGGAACAAAGATGGTAGCTCACGTTCCATTTTACCTTTTAGCCGAACAAAAGGATAAAAACTCTATAAGAACTTAAGCTTTTAAATAGTTAAAAAGTAGGATAAGCATCCTTTCATGTTCTTTACAGCAGAAATATAGTTGCAAGTACAGTGGCATGCACTTTGTTGCGTATTTCTAGGGGTACACTCGAAAGTGAGATAAGAATCAAGTAAAAACACACCATTCTGAACAAACTTACTATTTGCTAACTTTAAAGATTTTCATGCTATGTTAATTGTGTGTTATTTATGTTATTTTCTTGGTGATAGTCTTGTAGAGAATACACAAATTGATCCTGAACTCCACATATGTGTTGCAGGTCCACCGTCTCATGATTTTTCATTTGCCGACCTTCTCCCAACAGAATGAATACTCTTCATGAGTGCCATGGATTCGTGCAATGATTCTCTCGCAGACACCATGTGCACAGAAATCTTTGGTGATCATAGCATGCTGAAGATCAGTGTTGCTTTTTATGCAGTTCATTTTTCAATCAAACGGCTGGCTGAGTTGTGTTGGCGAGTCTTCTGTTATATTTTCCTTGATTTGAAAGGTATTCAGAAATCAGAATCACATGTTTGTACATAGAGTGATTGTCATAACTGTACATCTTCTGAAAGGGAAGCATTGTTGTAAATTGAGATCTCTGATGTTGTACATCTTCTGAAGGAGGAGTTGTTCTAATCTGTGTGCTGTTATTATTGGGGTGTGTCTGTTCCGGAAAGATAATGTCCAAGGCCATCAAGTGCAAACCATATTACACAGCATTGCATCTTTCTGCAAGTCTATCACAAAAGAACTGCTGGAAACTGGGAAATCAACAATGCCTTCATTGAAGCAGCTAAGGAACAACCAAGAGCAAGCATATCACAAAGTTGGGATTGAAATGGTGACCCAACACCAGAGGCGATACAAAAGTATAAACCCAAAGGGATACAAATCTCTATTCTGCAACTCCTACTAGGTACTGGAAAGTCTGAACATGACGGCAAGAACAGCACAAATTACAGATTAAATTACGACTTTTGTACTCCAGAAGAACCCTAAATTCATAGGTAGCAGCATCCGAGAGGCGAACATGAAGAGGAAGTCAATACCCGAACCAACCGCCCTTGCGTAGTGGTGACGCATTTTTGCAACACTTTGCAAGAACTGAATCACCTCTTGAAATTTCCTGAATTTGCGGAAAAAACAAGCGAAAAATAACCCAAACTATGAGCACCACATGGCAAGGAGAGTCTGAGGTGCGTTCTTGACTTCCCACTGATGAAAGCTCCAAAATTGTGCTGCTCCTGCAGAAGCAAACGCATCAGAATTCAGAGAAACCAACAAAGTTCTCATGGAGTTGGAAGTTGAGTATATATCCTAGCATTGATACAATCCTGCAAGTTCTGATGTCTGTGGCCTTGGACGTACCTCCAATATATATAAGCATAGGAAACTTGTTTGATTCAACGAAGCTACTGCGGAGTGCTCTCGCCGGAGACCGCCGCCTTGATGCGCTCCACCGTGCACGCGATGAGGCTGTTCACCGTCGCCACCGACCCCAGCGAGAGCTTCGCGGTGGGGACGGAGTCGACCAGTATCTGGAACGCCACTGTCAGGAGTGACCCACCGGAGCCGACGCCGTCCGCGACGGCCCCTCCGGCCTGCATGTTGCTGGCGGAGCCGTCTGGCAGGATGGCGAAGCCCGACGGCAGGAGTGCGACGTAGTCGGGGTCGCCGCCGTTGAGGACGACGTTCATGGCCACGACGTCCACCGGCGCGTAGATGACGTAGGAGCCCGACGCGTCGGTGCAGCTCTCTTGCAGGATCAGCATGTTGCTTTGGTTTGAGTTCGTGCTCTGGGGTCGTATATTAGAAATGATCAATATATGATGCATTATCGCATGCATATATGAGGAATCAAATCGATCCAATTGCTTATGCTTACATTGACACGAAGAAGTGAGACGCAGTTGCCATGATCCCGGCCATTGGCGATGTGAGCCATTTCTTGAACAACGCCACCGTTTGAGAGGATGTCCCACTGCAAAAAAAAAAAAAAGAGTGTTAATCAACCTTAATATATGTCTGATAAATTGTTGATGTTCATTTGATCCTATGTGTATGCACCTCGCTGCGAGAGCTCTCGTCGCGGAGGAAGTCGAAGACGCGCTTCGGCGGGACGGGGAGCCAGAAGGAGGTGGCGGCGTTGAGGACAATGCCGGGAGGCCTCCCTGGGTCGTCGACGCTCTTCCTGGTCATGACCCGGACGTCCTCTGCGCCGCTGCCGGACAGCGTCGTCCACTGGTGCGCGACGGAGGCCGTCACGCCGCCGCAGAAGCTCATCACCATCCTCTCCGCCAGCTTAAGCATGCTTTTCCTCCCCTCTGAGCTCGTGATCACTGCAACAATCGTTCATAGGCAAACACAGAAGGTTAGTAAGCATCTGATTGTTTTTTTTTTTTGCGTCAGTTGGAAGTGCTAGAGTTAATTTATTTTCTTGATTAAAGAGGCCACTGTTGAGTTGTTGCTGACATATTTGAGAAGGATCTACTTGATAGATGCATGAGGCAATGTCGGTATACAAACATATATATATATATGAAGTGTTTTTGGATTTGACCATGGGCTGTAAAAGTTAATCGATGCACTGGACTCTCAGTCAGGATGTAGCATAGTTTGAGTTGGTTTGCTCCGAAGTCAAAGTTGGTGCAGTAGAGTGCCATGTTTTGTATGCACCTTGCTGAGCTGTAGCTATAGAGTTATCTAGTAGTTTTAAATAAGCTGTCTATAAAATGGCATGTACCATCTCATCGTAATATATACCTTGATGAATGAATGTAGCATGAACCCATTGCTTCTAGTGTGAGTACAATTCCTAACAACTAGTATCAGAGTCTAGATTCGAGTTAGGTGTAGCGAAGTAGCGCACCATGTTTGTGTTATTTTTCAAAGCCGAGGTTATGGCTTCGAGATGGTGCAGTCGATAGTTCCTATATTCTTATAAGAGAATTATGATATATGGAATAACAAAATATGGACGTTGCTACTATCGCGGAGAACGGTTACAAAGAATATACCGCTAAAGATGTTCTTACACCAGAATAGAAGAAATCTCTGATAAAGCACAAGATAATAGATGTCAAAGCCTTATTTTTGATTCAACAAGATATTGCGGAAAGTTGTTTCAACGGATTATTTGCGCCAAGAAGTCAAAGGAAGCTTTGGACAAGTTAAAAGAGGAGTTTCAAGGTTTCGCAAAAATTTTAGCTATGAAGCTACATACTTCATGAAGATGGTTTCAGAATCTACAGATGAAGAAGTCCGAGAAGATAAAAGATTACTTCTCGAGAGTCATCCAGATGGTGAATCAGATGCACACCTACGGAGAGGAGATTACTGATCAAAAAATTATTGAGGAAGTTTTGATCAGTTTATCAAAAAATTTGAGTATATTGTTGCTGCTATTAAAGAGAGAAATTTAGAAAGGAAAGGGAGCTTGGTTGAAAGCATATTCTAATCAAAGTTGAGTTTCAAATTCCATAATTCAAGAAATAGTAAGAATTATCAAAGAAAAGATGATCGAAGGCAAGATATGCACGAACAGTCGATCCAAGATAAAAGAGAGAAATGCACGGCTAGTTCTAATTTCTGATGTGATATTTATAAAAAGTCCAGTCACACTATAGATAGGTGTTGGAAGAACATGAATTACAATAAATGCAAAAGGTAAGGTCACATTGTCAGATTTTGTAGATCTTGAGATGACAATCAGGCAAATTTCTTAGAAGAGAAGAAAAATACAGAAGAGTGTGTTTATTCTTGCCAGACCATGCAAGAAGAAAACAAGATATTTTGATTGTTGATAGTGGTTGCACAAACCACATGGCAATAGATTAGAAAATATTTCGAGATGTGGACTTGTTGCATCAAGCGAAGATACACATGGACAATGGTTGTTTAGCCCAAGTTAAAGGAAAGGAGAGTGTCCCTGTCAAAATGGAGGACTGTCAAAAGTTTATTCGTGATGTTCTATTAGTGCCTGATTCGAAGCAGAATTTGTTAAGTGCTAGGTAAGGTAACTGCTAGAACATTGGTATGCAGTTTATTTCGAAGATTTCTCTTGCAAGATAATTGACCGTAAAATTGGAAATCACCTTGTTTCCATGGAGAATATGGGTAAGAACATGAAATTTTTTTATTGAAGATAAGTTATCCAATTCAATTAGTTTTACGAAGCAAGGTTGTCGATAACCTCATATACCAAAGATGGTTATGTCGTCAGGCTAACCACATGTTGCAGTCACAATAGTTGAGCCACATGAGCAAAGTGATGTTTCAAGAGAGAAGGGATCAAGTTCGAACTCAAGTTTTAGTTCAAGCTGGAATTCTATCCCAAGGAGCGAGCAGCTGATTATGTCAGAAAAGCTCTAAGAAAAGTTAGGAGTCTGACTGAGACAGGTGTGTCAAGCAATTCCTCGACAGTTAAAGCAACTATGAGGCGTAAGGATTCGGTACATTTCGTAAGTACAATACTCGCAAGATAGTAAAGAAAAAAAATTTGGAGGCCAGTAAACAAATCGGAGACTCGAAAAGAAATTGCAGACAAGAAAATTTACAAAGTGGCGAGTCTTCCAGTGAGAAGATATTTTCTCAGAGGATATGCCCAGTGAAGTTTATTGTGGAGCAAGTTTTCCCAAGAAAAATAAATAGACGAGGAATTTTCTAGAGTTAATTTATTTTCTTGAGTAAGGAGGTCACTGTTGAGTTGTTGCCAACAGATTTGAGAAGGATCTGCTGGATAGTTGCATGAGGCAAATGTCAGTATTTAAACACATATATGAAGCGATTTTGGCTGTAAAAGTAAACTGATGCACTGGACTCTCGGTCAGCATGTAGCATATATAGTTTGAGTTGGTTTGCTCCGGAGTCAAAGTCGTTGCAGTAAAGTGCCATGTTTTGTATATATGCACCTTGCTGAGCTGCAGTTAGAGTTATCTAGCAACTTCAAATAAGCTGCAGTCTTAAGCCGGCTGTATTTGTCTATAAAATGGCATCTACCACATCATTGTAATGTAACCTTGATGAACGAATGCATGCAGTATGAAGTGTTACAGCTACACTACTACTCTGTTTCTATTTACTTCACTCTGTCCCGTTGCTTCCACTGTGAGTACCGTCCCCAACAGGAAGTAGCAAACGGTGCACTGTATATTGCATGGGAATGGGATATACATAGCATACCACCGATGTCACTGGTCGGAATGTTGCTGGCCATGACGCTGGCGAGGCGCTCGCACTGCCGGTCCAGCGTCCCCACCCACCGTCGCGCGCCGAACGCGAGCCCTGAGTCCACCAAGAGCTTGTAGATGCTGTGCACCGACCTGTCGTCCACCTCGACATGCTCCACCCAGGTCACCTGATGCATGGACAGGGGATATATATCTGATCAGTCTCTGAACCGGGCACAAGCGCAGTTCTGAGTTCTGAATGTAGAATGATCCTTGAAGAGCACCAGAGGCAGTGTATGAAAGTTCAGAGTAGGCAAGGGAAAGAGAGGTCGATTCATTCACCTTTGAGTAGCCATTGGGCATTTCTTGGATCAGGCAGCCGGATGGCCTGCGCCGGCATTTCAAGACTGGGCTAGGGCGCAGGCTGTCCAGCGAGACGTCAACGACGGCCCACGTCCCGTCGGAATTCTGCTTGCAGTACCTCACGAAGTAGCTCTCTCTGGTCGGCACCAGCGGCGATGGCACCTGAAACTCCACTGACATCTGCAAGAAGACGAAAACCATGGACATACATGCATGTCTCATTTCGGTGATCAAAGTTAACATCAGAAATTTTGGTATGGAGGAATGTTAAAGCACAGACCACTTGCAATGCGCCGTTGTAGTTCCCTGCCACGCCGGTCGACAGCACCTCCAGGGTTGCGGCTCTCGACACGATGTTGGAGAACACCGTCGCATATTGGTTCTGCACATGCACTCCAACATGGAACACGAATCAGAAGGAGAGAACAGAATCACCTAAAAATTCACAAGAATTAATGGTGATCACGAAACGTACCACATCCATGAGGATGTCGACAAGGTTGGCATGGGTCATGATGACGACGGCGCTGTCGCGGGAGGCCTCCGACTTGAGGCCGAATTGCTTGGGGCCGAGCCCCCTGGGGAACATCCCGGCGTACTCCTCCTCGTTGAGCGTCTCCGTCGGCTCGTCGATGCCGGGCGAGTTCCACAGCGGCTCGTCCTGCTGCGCCATCCGGGCCAGCTCCTCCATGGCCGCGACGGCCAGCTCCACGATCATGGGCTTGTCGGCCTCCGACTGCACGCCCCTCAGCAGCTCCCCCGCGCCTGCGCCAAACATGTCTACGCCGGCGGGGCCGAGACCAGGCTGCACGGAGCAGTACGCGCCCACGGCGAGGTCCAGCGGCGCGCGAGACGCGGCCATGGGGCTGGACAGGACCGGGAAGGACACCATCGGCTTGCCCACGTACTTGGCCGCTATCGCCGATATCCTGTCGATCTGAAACAACGTAGCATTGCACATGCGATGACATTATTTGAGGCTGCGATGATATCAAGCATGCGATGCGATGAGATGGCAGTACTGGCAGTGTGTGATCGAGAGTTCATTACCTCCTCGTGGAGTCGGGCGTTCTCGATGCGGAGGTGGTGCTCGTCGAAGGACATCACGCCGAGGGCGGCGGGGCCGCCGCAGTTGGGGCAGGAGGCGTTGCTGAGGGCCTCCTTGTACCGCATGTTCTCGGCGCGGAGCTTGTCGTTATCCGCGCGCAGCTGCGAGTTCTCCTGCCTCTCATGCTGGTTCTGCAATCCATGCATTCAAAATTTCACCAATGCCACCATCAATTCATCATCAAAGATGCACTCTATTTTTCATTTGTTTTAAACATGGGATTGCTCTACCGTTCAATCGATCATAAGCAGTTAGTAGTATACGATTGCAACAGATGGTAGTGAGCAACTGTGCACTGGTCAGATGACCACGTAGGCAAGGTAGGCTAGCTAGGCTGTAGATAGCTAGGTGTACTGTGTGCGTGTGGTTGACTAGCTACATGGGCTGAGGGGTTTGACTATGGGGCGCCTGCCACATTTGGCAGTGTGCGTGCAGGAGTGGACATGGGGGTGTGGGCAAACTTTGTCCAGTAATAGTAATAGGCCATGAATGCATCCTGCCGGAGCTAGGTCAGAGGCTTAAATGAAGTGGTTGCGGCGCTCGCTCCCTCCCCCTCCCTCTCCGGCCAAAAATTTCCCGGTGGAAATGCATCCACGCCTCTCTCCTCCGTAGAAAATGATCAGAAAGATGAACAACAAAGTGAGATGAGTCGAGGCAAATCTAGCAATTGGTTAATTATAATTACCTTCATTTGTGTGCGCTTGTTCTGGAACCAGAACTTCACTTGGAGCGGCTCGAGCGCGAGCTCCCGGCTCAGCTCCTTCCGCTGCTTGTCGTCCGGGTGTGGGCATTCCTTGAAGAAACTGGTTCCAAAAAGGGAGGGGAAAAAAGAGGGTATTTTGTGCGTGATCGATTAATTGTATCCAAAAAAAAAATGAAAGAGAAAGGAAAGCTGTGTGAACACAACGAGCTTAGTTCTTGGATGCTTTGTCTTCCGTTTGTTTGGAGAAGTGCAAAAGAACAAAAACGGTTTGGATCAACCTGATCACGTATGCAATTTGTCACTCAATTTGACTTCGACGTAAGCTTACATCGGTCTATGAGAAAGTTAGTTTCTCATCTCCCCATTAATTTCAGTAACCCAACAACATTTTATGCATATTTGTTAAGAAAAAATAACATTGACAACATTTTAAACAATATTAATGGCATTCAAGAACAAGGCAAAATTAAGGAAAGAAACAAGAACACCAGGACTCAGGAGGGGTATATGAGTAGTATTACGCTTCCATCTCCTGGATCTGGTGCTGGGTGTGGCGGTGGTAGCGCTTCTTGCGCGGCCGCTGGTTGGGGTCCTGGTCGTCCACGGAGACGCCGTCGACGTTCTCGCTGCCGGACTTGCTCTCGAACTCATCCCCCAGCGGGTCCGACGCCCGGCCGCGGATCATGTTGTCGCCGCTCTCCGCCGTCGTCGCCGGGATCTGGTCCAGCAGATGCTGCTGCTGGAGCGCTTGCTGAAGCTGCTGATTGTCCAACAAGTTTGGCTGCAATTTTGGGGGAGAACAAATTAAGAAGCAATTAACCAATTAGGTGCCTCAGATTATGCCTTGCAGTACATACGCATTACATGCGTTTCAAACACCACATACGCATTAATTACTAGACAAGGGAAGAAGTTTTAGGGACAAAATATATAGAACGGAAAATCGTATGCACAAACCATTTAATTTTGTTTTTTTTGGGGAGGAAAAATGGGTTCATACGCACAAAGAAAATAATTTGGGGGACGAAATGGAAGAGCTAGATGCGCTAGCTACAAATCAGGAAGGGGGTGGAAGATGAAGTGAAGCAACCTTTTCTTCTTTGGTTCCTTTTGGTGTGTATATGTAGGAGATGTGAAAGCAAACTTGCAAGTCGAAAAAGGGAAGAACAAATAAAAGGTAGGTTTCTTCTTAAAAGCGCCACAAGACCCAGAGAGCTGGAAGAACATGGAAGCAAACAACAGCAAACCTGCTGAACTCTACTCCCTCATCGGTACGTGTTCAAGATCAAAGAACTAGCTGTTACTGATGTCGATCTCGCCTCTCCATCTCCATCTTTTTATCTGGCCCTTCCTTTATATAGGAGACGAGTAGGTCTTAAAGAAAAGGGGGCTCTTGTACTCTGATGACCTAATCTGTGTGTGAACAGCGGCCACCTAAGTACTGGAGATAACCTCTCTCTCCCTCTCTCTCTCTCTCTCTCTCTCTCTCTCTCTCTCTCTCTCTCTCTCTCTCTCTCTCCACATCCCTGAAACTCCTCACTTCCCAGGAAAAGGCTACTAATTAATTATCTTCGGAAGGATCAGTACATGCATACTTGGCCCGCTTCTAGTTCTGAACTTCTAATCCCTCGTAACACCTCAAATCAAAACAAGGAAATTAATTCTTTCACAACTAATTACCTGACCGAGTGACAGTGCCGATGAGGACCCGTAGGCTGCGCTGTTCCGGCCGATCATCGACGGCATGTGCCTTGCCGGGATCATCATTATAATCTCTATCTCTGAAACCCTAACTCTTGCCTTCTCACTCCTTCCATTTCTTCACATACATATGCGTATCTCTCCAACCAAAAGAACAAGTGCTAGTCCTATATATAGAGAGAGATATCTTGCTTGCCAAGCAACAAGTAGCAACAGATCTAGGACGAGCTAGCCCAAAGAACCTTTGCAGGGAGACAGGCAGTGAGATCTAGGAGACAAGCCCTATATATGTCTATGCAGATATAGAACTCTGATCTCTCTGTCTACTTGCAACTCTCAAGAAGGTGTTTTACTGCGTGCAACAACTTGCAAGAGGTTCAGAAGGATGGCAAGACATGGCAAGATGGAGAGATCTTCAGGAGGAGGAACTAAGCGGCCATGGGAGGAGAGGTGGAGGAAGAAGGGGAGAAGAAAGGGGAACACAGGTGGAAGAGAATGTGGAGAGGGGAGGAGGGAGTTATTGCCGGAGAGTGTTGAGAAGGTGCAATCGCATTTATTGGGAAGACGTAGTGTAATTGCTAGAGGAGAGAGATAGACCGGTGCATCGTTTTTTTTTAAAAAAAAATCCACAATATATTAGCATACGGCGAAAGTTGTACTGCTACAAAATGACATGTATTTTGAGTTTTTGGAGCCAAGGAAAAAATAAAGTTTATACATATGTCATTTGTTTTAATTTTGGAGCTATACACGCAAGTTCTAACCCATTCCCATGTAGAGATAGATTTGTATACTTTTCAGTTTGTCACTGTGTTTTACATTTGTCTGAGTTTATTTCTCATTCTGAATTAAATGCTTTCCAGTGCACGTATGTATTTAGATGAATAATGCACTGTTGCCAAATGTTTTAGACTACGTAACCATCGTAATTATTGAGTGATGGAGAGGGAAGGTTTCCCATCACTACTGTTACATTCACAGGATGGAGCGTATAATGCGTCTCTTCAAGCCAAGGATAAGAACAAATAGCCCGCTCATTTTGGCCAAAAAAAAGTGGCTTATGGCTAAAATTACACTGTAACTGATGATAGCTTATTTGGCGTAATTAAATTTAAAAAAAAATAAAAAATAAAAAAACAAGTGAGCTAATCACGAATAATACAAATAAATACGAAAAAAGAACCAGCAAAAAAAGCTAAAAAAACCAAAAAAAATCATAAAAAGATAAAATTTAGAAATAGTAAAAAATAAGTTAGAAATCAAAAGTAATACAATTGTACTCCACTATAGCGTTGACTATCACACCTACTTCGGTTACTACTATTTTTGATTTTTGGAGTAATTAATTTCTGGTTCATAATGTGTGAGCATTAATTGTATCCAAAATATGCATTGCATCGTTTGCAACCTGGTGATCACATGCGTGTAGTACAATAAACAAGTCAAAAAAGTATATGTTCTGCACTGTTCCTATGAATTGCATGCATGCATTCATACGAATGATGCATTTTGACTCGATTTTTTTGGGTTCGTCTCGAGTTTTCAGGAGCAACGGGTGAAGAGACGGATGTTTTCACTGCTGTGGGTACTGTTTCCATACCTCATCACGGCTCTTCCTTGTGGGTATACGTATGGTCTTTCCGCGCAGTAGGAACGGAAGATACTACTGTATATTTACTGTATATTTGTAAAATTAATAGACATTTTAACATGATTTTTTTTCTTTACATTATCTGTAAAGATACTACTGTATATTTGTAATGTGATAAGGAGAGTGCCTCTGGAAGCCTAAACTCCTTAGCTTGTTTTGTATGTTTGTATAATGTGATATGTAGAGTACCTCTGTAAGACTAAACTTCTTTTTTTAGTCAAGACTGAGCTTCTTCTAGTGACAGTAAATTAACTTGAAAGCGAAATTAATTAGTGGAGCATTTTTTTGCTCTTTAATTATTTAGTACTGCAAATATCTTTTTCCTGTTGCTATTCATCTTGAAGAGTCCTGCTGTTGTGATTTAGAGAGGTTGGTCTCTTGAATCAACTTAGGAAAATATTTTTTTCTTCATTAATTAGATACATTTCACTTGGAATTTTTATTTATAAGTTAGTCAATTCTGCAATTAATCCAATTTCTAATTTAACACAAAATTGATTTAATTCATCATCACCATGTGGTGTTCTTTGTTCTTGACTAAAAAATAATGAACATCACTTGAGTGGGTGACCATATTTATGATGCTCGAGAAACCTTTTGGAATTCAATAGGCAGTATATCAAAATTGCATTTGAATATTCATTTAGTCCACAAATAAATGTTAACGTGGTATTGTCCACACGAACCATATTTTGGTCCAAAGTACTTGTCCTTTTCTGATTCTTTTATTTTGGTGAGGTTCAAATTTTCCTAATAATAAGTTGATTATCGTCGGTATGTATTTTTCTGGAGGACACGCCTTGCCTGGGTTCAAATCATACGTTCAGGTTGGGGTAAAAACTAAGAAAAAGACTCCGATGGAACTAATTAATAAAGTCAACGGTGTGCATGTAAATATTAAAATATGGCTGATGAGATAATTCTTCTACACCACCGTATCTCTGTTCCTGGTATAGTACGGACTCGAAACAACATGGCATATGTTTTCTCCCTCTCATCTAGATCTAGCACCGGTTCAAAGTAACACCACCAAAGTCAATCGATATATATACCACCATTTACGAAGCAGAAACCATGCATATGATCAAAACACATTATCTACCAGCAAGGTCAACAAACCATTAATGGCTTTCTTTTCTTTTGTCACTTGCGGTATCGATCTTTCCGGTGTGTTGCCAACCTGGACTCGTTTGTCTTTTTGGCACGGATCGATCGATCGATCCTACGTACCAAACATGTGCGAAAAAATAGTATCGACTTTAATTTTGTAGGTGCATGGATGGCTGGCTTTTGTGTTCTTTGACCACATGGAAATGCATGCATAGCTTCTATCTTGATCTATGTTCTGTGTTCATGGCTCACTTTTCTTTATGATTCACATTATTACACTACTATAGAAAAGGTTATACTAGACGTTTTATCACAGACGATTCTATATAATTCATCAGTGTTAATTTTTAGCGTAGTTATTTCAGACGATTTTACTAGCGTGACCATTTATATTAAAACCGATGGTAAGATCCGTCAGTGATGCTCTATTACCACAAATGGTTTTTTTATACAAACCGTTTGTGATATCACACATGGTTAGTAATAAAAACCGTTCGTGATATATGGACTTATCACAAATGTTTTTTTGTCAGAAGCCGTTAGTTATACATCACAGACATTTTTTTTGTTTTTTTTTTGTAAAAAAAACGTCTGTAATGATCTTACCACAAACGGGTTATGAATGGAAGCATGTGTGATATTCATTACGTTATTAAATACCATCGTCCCGATAGATATTCTGTCTACGAGGAGGCAACGGTTTTGAGGCAATTTGGTGAAAGAAGACTGAAGATTTGGAAGCGTGTTTGTGTATCCATTTGTTCTTGGTGATATAAGATTAGTGATTGGTACTATATGTAATGAGATGCATTATATTTTAGCTAGATCTACGCACTTTTTAGTTGTAAGGAAAGAGAGATCTAGCTTGGTAGTTTTTTCTCCAATTTAAGAGTGGGTCTCACTCCTATCTATTTTAATTCTTGTCAGATTGGTTCGTAAATCATAGTTAGCTACGTTAGACAGATAAATTATGGTGAATGACAATTATACGTAAGAGCTAGTGTACTTATATGTAATGGCTTTTTAGGAAAGCATTAATCTAATTTAACATTAATTTGTTATATGCGTAACGTAGATAGATCAAAACTGGATATATGTTGAGAAAAGTGTGAGTGAAGAGTACATCGATGATGTGTCTGCTTTTAAAAGAACTACCAAGCAGGATATATTAAATAGAGAGGTGTAATTACTTGCTATAACGAACTAGATCTTTGCGACATGAAACAAACAAACAGAGCTATATATTCTACGTACATTTTGAGTTCAATATTGTTGGCATCATGTGCACGTACCCTATGCTAATCCCCTCTAACTTCTTGCAGTATAATCTTGATGTGAAGTTACTGAAGTGCACCACCAGCCTCTTTCCTGAACTATAAATTTGTAGTATGTTTTCCCCGGCTTAGTGTTTGTTGAACACGTTTGGCATTGCTCCTTGTTACTCTCCGTTTCGTTATATTTGTTCATATGCTCGGGGAATCCGTTTCAACATACTTGTTTATTGAGGGATTCTAAAATATAATTATTACAATATTTTCACTCTCTACTCCTACTTAAATGCTTTGAAAGAGGTCAAGTGATTATGATATGTTATTTAATATGGTATCTATGGTTGTCTCGTTAACTATTAATTTCTTAGATTTGGTATGTCATCGGTCTATGCACATGATGGGCTATAGACAAATATAGTGGAACGGAGGGAGACCAAGAAGCATAAAGTCTTCTACAATGCGAGAAATCTTCAATTCTCATTTAGCCTTACTTGAAACATTGGTTTCTGATCGCATGGATCAAAATGCACAATGTGTGGATCGTGAATTGTTACGAAACAAGCACTGTGAAACACTTGCTATAGAACACACTGCGAGATATAAAAAACACGGTGAAGAGTAATCAGAATCACAAGACAAGGATTTAATGTGCAAAACATTTGCGAGAAAAAAACATGGATATGCTATCAACTAAATCACTATATGAAGAGAAGTTACATAACACTTTTCGTGTATTATATATGTTGATAAATTGTGTTGTCCGTGCTTCACTATCATCAGACTTATGGGGGGATTAAATAGCTTTGGGAACAAGATTCCTAGACAAGCAAGGAACAGAGTTCTAGTCGGTAATACAAACAGAGACCCACTCAGAAACTAAAACAGTAACCTACTCGGAGATAGAAACAACATCCTGCTCGTGGATGAAACAGAGTCTCAGACGATAACGGTGAAGAGTTATAGTGAAAACACCTCAAGTAGCCATAACTGACTTCAAACAGCACAAACACCTTTGGACAACATGATAGTGCAAGTCAGTGCAGAGGCCATCACGAAGATGATCCCAATCATAATCTCTGATCAATTTACATTACCGACCAGCTATACTGGTCAGAATATATCTTTTAAGCTAAACCTGATCGAATTCTTCAAGTGGTCTAACCTGACCATATTCAGATTATAAAATACAATAATCTCCACCTTGAGTCGAATTTCTCCTGTATAAAAAAAAATCAAAGAATTTCTCAAATAGCTTGTAAAACACTTCTTGTGCATCAAACGTCTGAAATGACTAATCTCAACAAGAAAGACTGGAACAGTCTTATCCAAACACTTCTCGCAAAGCAAAATTGAGCAAACTACCAGTAGGTCTAAACACACATCTATTAATGAAGCAGACGAATAAATTTGGATCTTTAACAATTCATAGTCCTAGTGGTCTGAGTCTGTACAACTAACCTCCAAAAACAAATGCTCAATCTTCAATTGGCATAAGTCAAAACAACGCCTATGACGCTGGATAGATAGCGAAGGATTCATATCATAGAATCCGACATGCTCCACATGGAACACAAAACTCGGCAAACAATGCTCATTGAAAGAGCAACCTGGACGTGTAGTTATCACGTGCATCAAACAGTCGACTTCAAAGGAAACTGAATTTCATGCCATGCTTGAAAATGCTCCTGTAAAATTATTCGGATAAAAAGAATTGAATTCCCATCGTAAGCCTCATGATAGCGAAGAACCAAGCTCTGACATCACTTGTTACGAAACAAAGGCTTTGAAACACTTGTTATAAAATGTGCGGTGAGATATAAAAAACACAATAAAGAATAATCAAAATCATAAGATGAAGATTTAACTTGGAAAACCTTTACGAGGAAAAACACAGATGCACAATCGGTAAAATTAATATATGAGGAGAAGTTATAGAATGCTCTTGGCGTATTACATATGTAGATAGCTTGTATTGCACGCGCTTCGCTCTTATGAGGCTTACGATGGGAATAAATAGCCTTAAAAACAAGAGTCCTAAACAAGTAAGGAACATAGTTCTAGTCGTCAATAGAAACAGAGATCTACTCGAAAACTGGAACAGTAACCTGCTTATATTGTTCCTCGCTCAAAGACGAAACAGAATATCAGAAGATAATAGTGATGAGTTGTAGATAGAAACGTCTCGAGTAGCCACGTCTTATTTTAATCGGCGCAAATACATTTGGACACCATGATGATGTAAGTGAGTGCAGAATCCATCGTAAAGACAATTCTAATCATAACTTTCGATCGGTTCATATTACCGATCAATCATATTGATCAAAATATATCCTTAACTAAAACCTGATCGGATTTTTCTAATAATAGGATCTCGCCGGATTCGGATCACGGAATCCAAAGTGAACGGAACGGTAGAGGATAGTGGTAGTACGAACCCATGCGTGACATGAGCTGGAGACGCGCTTCCCTCCTCTCTCTCTCTCTCTACATTGAATGGCTCTGAGCATCACCGCGTGAGGTGGATGTACACCACCCCCATACAGGAGGGAGTGCATGCGGGGAGGGGGGCTATCCGGCCGGCCGGCCAGCATTTACTACGTTCATGCCTCCCTTGCATCGCCCAGTGGCACCACCGGCCGGCAGAGCCCCACACCACACCGCGCGGCGGAGGAGTGGGGCCCACCGTCAAGGACCTGGCAACGGGATTCCGGTGGCTGTGTCGGCGCCTAGTTAACACATCGATTGAGAGCTCGATCTCCTTCGTCCATGGAGTATAGTATACGTACGGACTACGTGTAGCATCAAGAGAACCATACGCTCCTATGGCACGGTCAAATCCTGGTCACAGCTTCAATTATTTGCCCATCTCGTAACGCAAGTGATGGAAGCTGTGATCGATGATCTCGAAAATGCAAGAGGTTTGTGTTTCTTTCGATAATGAGAATACAACATTGTTTATGGTTCAGTTTTCAATCTAAAGACTGAGATATGGAGCACCTTAAGCGGCAAATCAGAAATACAAAATTACAGGAAAGGAAGCGACTGAAAAAAGATTACTACGGCCACAACTAGCACCATAGTGTATGAAAATAGAGGTCATAAGCCACCTTAAGATCTATTTTATACATTACAGGGTTGATTTTAAACAAGCTATATGCAAAAAAGACTTAAGGCTGGTGCTTAAGCTAAAGACCTGGCTACAAGTATTAAAACACAATTTTCTTTTAATCCTGTTGTTCTCTCTTCCCCTACCAGCCAAGTACCAATAATCATAAGCATTAAAATACAATTTTTATTGCCGAGTGGGACCATTGTTATAGCCGAGCGGTGGCCTCAAACATAACGAGTCGACCTTAACAATTAGATGGGGCTCACCTTAAAACCCATTGTGACCTTATACACTTCTGATTCCTTAAGCCAGACGAGGCCACTGCCTATGACCCTGAATGGGGGTAAAGCTCTGCTAGCTTGGACTTGATCAGAGCCGATCAGGTGTAGACCTCCTGTTTAGCACAAAATGTAAGCTCTTCAAGGTCTAATCTTTCTTGGTTATGCCAAATTCCATTTCTCTCATTTCAGATCATCCAAACCAGAAGAATTACTAGGGAGTTTACACCTTTACGCTTGGAGGTGGACACTAGGTCTCTCATGGCTATCCATTGGTCCTGCAGCGTTTGTTAAGTGAAGGAGTAGGAGCTACAGAGCGACAGCCAAGAGAATATGCGATGCCAGAGTTGCTTAGCGACCGGGCAACTTACAAGAAGGTGGTCAATTGTCTCGTCTTGCTACTCACAAAGGATCTTTGACACCCTCTAGAAGTTGCACTTGCTTAGCAAAGAGCAGAGTCTGATGAAGTCAGAAATGGCCTGAATGGAGAAGGGGCAGCACATATCAGAGATCCACTGCGGTTTTGCAACGCTTCTCTCACCAAGGTTCTTTTCTTTGTGAGATTGGGCATTGACTCGCTTTGAGAAACGGAGTTTGAAGTGTTCTAGTGCGAAGACTTCCATGTTGGACTTCAACCGTAATCCTTTATTAATTGCTTGGAAAAGGTCAGGTCAATCCGTATCGCATGATCAATGGCCGGATGATCCAGCCATCTTACTAGGTTACCTTTGCTGACTACTTGCACAGAAAAAAAAAACAGCAATGGATCAGCCGGAGACTCGGATTACTACACGACTAAACAGTCCAGTTCGTTACTTCCCAGCCAGACAACGCCTCCCGGAAACGTGCAAATCCCTCAATATTACACTAGACAAGCATATGCAACACAAATTTCAGAGCAAATACAATTGCATAGGTTACATAGGACCGGCACAAAGGGCCTGTTTTTTTTCAGCTTCTAAAAGCTATTTTTCGATTTTTCTATAGTAACTAGCTTTTAAACTAAGTATCTTTTCAAGATATAGTCTACTAGTTAATTGTAGTATATACTGTACCGACTTCATTTATATCGGTAAAAACAACACGTGAGTTTCTGTTACTCTGTAATCTTTCGTACGAACAACCCAAAAGCCACAAGCCACAGCTAGAAGTCACAAGCTTCAGCAAAAAAGAACAGACCCAAAATTGTATCAAATCACTGCACTGGATATCTGGTGTTACATGCAGCACCATCAGGTCCTTCCTCTACGACGACGGCCATCTCATCGTGCTGCTGCCCACTGTGCAGTGAGGCATTTACCACGCACGGCGAGCACGCCAGGCACACATCCCGGACTCGGTCGCACACCAGTAGTAGCAAACAACATCCACCAATGGACAAGAAGGAACACACCATCTGCAGAAAGCTGCCTGCTTCTCCATCGACGCCTTTTGGATGCAAATTTGTTCGAAAGCTTGCTTTGCGTTGAGTACACCATCTAGAACCTCAGTCCGCCCGAAAGTGCTTCGCAAGATCAGCTCTGGTTGGCCTCTTCATCCCATGGCCGCTGCCTGACACGCTTGGGCTCACTCACTGTCACATTGCATCAGTCTTCGGGCATGTGTGCATGGACCCAGGAGCCCCTGGCCAGCCGAACAACAAGACAAGCACACATTTACATTGCGGGGCCGGGTACAGCTATACGCATCGAATTCGAGGTCTTTGTTTAGGGCTTCTTCTAATCTTCTCTGCACAACAAAATGGGAAGAAGAAGGTGTTGCTTAGTAGTATTTCAATCTGTCATTTATGAGGGAGTCAACTGCTAGCTCCTCAACTAAAGACGGGTTGGTAGACTTGGCATACTTATGATTTGAACCATTGTTTGTTAGTAGTACCAGACTACCTAGGTGAAGAATGTGATTGATTGTATATTGGCAGTAGCATTCCAGACGATTGCCTTGATAAGATCAACCAAACGAGTAGTTGGAAGAAGATAAGATCAACTAAACGAGTAGTTGGAAGAACCCCAGCTGTAGCTAGCTCATACAGCTCAGTACGTATGATCTAAAAAAGTTATGCCAAAGAAAGGGACAGTATCCTTCAACAAATGATCAGCCAGGATCATTTGTGAATATGAGAAAGTCAGTTGGCATTAAAATTTGATCAGTTAATTACTCTGATATACTTACTTGGTCCATTTGTTTTTGCCTTTGATGATCACCCTATACGTTCAGTCATTCACATCTCTGTGCTAGTTTCTTAACTTTCCAAACCTCGAAATTCCATCTGTTTGGATCATGTCCATTCATTATGATGGGCTTTGGAGATGGTTTAAATGTACACGTATGATCTACCATGTGACATGTAGTTAATTACTCAATTATACGTTCTACTTATGAACTACTACGTGACGTGTAGTTAATTACTCAATTATACGTTCTTCTCATTCAAATGTACATTTATGGCTCTCATGTATGTCATGGCATCAGGGTATTTCTATACATTCAATCTGTGCACTTGCAGCCTAGCAAGCGCAGTATCACCATACAACTCTAGGTCAGAAATTATATTAAGATGCCCCGAGATGCTCATTGATGACCATATATCATTCAATATCCAACACTCATTAACGACTACCTATGAATATCAACGAACAACGTCTATTCTCTGTGTACTCCTAGAGTCCAGAGCTGTGTACTACTGTATTAAGCAAAAGCAACCTAGATGTACACTATCTTTCTCCTTCAATTGGCTGGCACTTACAAATGTTACTTCGTTACTCTACTTTTCCTTTTAATTGCATGAGAACCTATATGGCTGGTCTTGAAAGTTTTCCAAACAGCAATGGGAATTTCCAGGTGAGCAATCGCTAAGTGTGTGGTAGGCTAGACATGCTAATCTTTTAGAAAGAGAAACCTCTAACAGACCCTAGCATTACACCACAATGATGGTGATATCCATCCTTCAAGGGCAACCAACTTGTTCCAATGGATAGATTTCTTCCTATCAAGAATTGAAGAATTCAATGATGAAGGAGAGCAATAAATCTAGAAAGTGAAACTAGCCTTTTCTCCGTCCCGCTGGGACACCATGGCATCTTCCTTTCCATATAGTTAATCCGTGGATGTAGTGCATGACAAGTAGCTCCTAATTATCAGTACACATCTTCCTTTCTTTGTTGATAATGGACTAAAACAGAAGATGTGGCTGCCTTCCCTGCCTATCATGACTGTCGTGGGGGCCACAACTAGGAGTTGTCAATCCTAATATCTGCTTAACAGTTCTCTTACTTTATATGTAGACAACATTTCCTAGCTAATTTGTCAGTGTTGTTAGACATGTATAGGCTGTGTAAGATTATTACTTTGTATAAGGTGCTCCTTGCTAATTTTCCCTCACATGTACCTTGTATATTTGGCCCTTGGCCCATAGGAAGCTCCTGTTTAGGGTATAGCAAAGGAGTCTGTCCTTTTCATTTAACATAGGAGTAATTACCTTTGTTGACTAATTCGTTGTCATCTTGCCAAAATTTTGCTTTCCAAGATATATGACTGATGAGAAAACTTGAAAAGGGAAAAAGGGTTAACATAGAAATATCGTATACACAAGATCAAATATGGGAACTTTCGCACGTGATTACCAATAGTGTACTTAAAAATATGTTTGTGAGACCATGTGGAGGTCACCCTATGATACTGATGAGTAATTGATCTTTATATTAGAGTTTGTGTAGTGGTTGAGTTTGGTTTTTGAGATCTGTGCAGAAGTTTGCTCGCTACAACCCCTGTTGTTCACTCTACGACTTCTGTCCATTCGACTTGATGGTCGGCAGTGCCTTTTACGACTTAGTGGTCGGCAGAGGTCTTTACGACTTGGTGGTCGCAGTCGATTTTATGACTTGGTGGTTAGCAGTCAATTCTACGACTTGGTGGTCGGCAATCGATTCTACGACGTTGTGGTCGGCAGTCGGTATTATGACTTGGTGGTCGACAGGTGCTCCTACGACTTGGTGGTCGTAGCTTCTGCTGGTCGATAGTCATCGTCTGTCTGGCTGTGATCGATAGTCGTAGCGCTGCCTGGTCATAGCTTCTGCTAGTCGATAGTCGTAGCTTTCCCTACGCGTGATCGATAGTCGTATCGCTACCTGGTCGTAGTTTCTGCTGGTCGATAGTCGTAGCTTTCCTTGCACGTGATCGATAGTCGTAGCCTGCGGTCGATGGTCGTAGCTTTGGCTGGACGAGATCGGTAGTCGTAGCGACCAGGTCTGTTAAAGTCGTAGCCGTTGTGAGTGATAGTCGTAGCGATCGTTGTGGTAGTCGTAGTGCTCTATGCGATAGTCGTAGCGATCATTGTGATTGGTAGTCGTAGCGACCAGGTTTGTTAAAGTCATAGCCGATGTGTGCAGTGGTCGTAGCGATCTGTGTAGTGGTTGCAACGCTCTGCCTGTGTGATCGATGGTTGTAGATTGTGGTCTTGATGATCGTAGCAAGTTGTGTGGTGGTCGTAGCAGTTTGTATGCGGTCGTAGGTTGCTAGAAGGACCTTCTGAGCTACGAGTATCTCATTTGTTGTGCATTCGAGTACTCGTAAGTCGTATAATACTAATCATTGTGTTGAGGTTGTTCGCTAGAATTACTAGTGTTTTGGTCAGGGTTGACCAGGGTGTTTGTTGCTTTATACACATTAGGATATTGCTTGGTTCAAGGATTAGAATCAGTAATTTGGGTGCATACATTTTGTTTATGCAAATTTGTGATATTTATGTATGGTGCGGTGCTATGTGATTGTTTGCTTGTTTGTGTTGGTTGCAGGACTTCGAAGCTAAGTCATGGTGAGGCGTAGGAGGACCGAGACTAGGCAAAGGGAGGTGTTGAGATCCAGAACGGTCAGAGAGATGCCGAAGATGATCGAGGCTGGTAAGGTGGTTGCAAGCCGGGACGACAAGGAACAGGAGCAGGAGCTACCGAAGATGGACATGATGGGCAACAGCGAGATGGACCGAGACTAGGTTCAGGGAGGAGTCGACGTCCAGACGGTCAAGGATGCCAAGTGCCGTCATCCACGAGGAAAAGAACGTGGTGTGCCAAGTGACTTGGGTCATTTGTAAGCGAGGACAGTTCGATGGGATCCGGACGTGTGAGAGGCTTGACGACAAGTCATTGGGGCCACATGTAAGCCACTTTGAGAAGCGTGCTGTGTAAAACCCAGTGTTAGGTGGGGTTAACGGGTTATCCCCTGTTTGGACTAATGGTAGGATCCATTAGGTCTATGGTTCGTCCGTGAGACTATAAAAAGGGGAGGGGAGGCAAGAGTTAGGGTTGAATAGGTTGGCTGAGCCTTGGTGGCCGGCGCCTCTCCCTCCCATGGGAGTTAGGTTAGAGAGTGAGTGTTGGCTCTAGGGTTAGAGCCTGGTCCTCCCGAGGGGAGTGGCTGTGAAATCATTCATCTGAGCAATACATCAATCTTTGATCTACTCTTTTGTGCATCTTTCTGTTTGAGTTTGCTTTGTTATGAGTTTTCGGTTTGGTTCGTCCTATGTGTTCTTCGTTCCATTCCCCTCTCTTCTTAATATGGAGATTCCTCTCACTTCTTGATTTGGAGGTGTTCTTGGCTTGATCTCGTTAATGCTCTGAATCACAATGACAGGTGAGAATATAACCGAAGCCATCTTGTCTCTCTTTGACCCACGAGCGGTTCTGATCAACAACTTCGGTTCTTGAACTCAGTTCATGTGCGCTCTTGATCAAATCGCAAAAAGGTCTCAACTTGGTTAATAAGTTTTCAATTAAAGATTAGAGCAACCTCTTGAGACCTTAATCTTGCTATGTATAAAGTTTTATGGCCAGTTGATCTTTGATTCAAAAGTTCTGTGGTGTTTGGATTTGGCGGTCGTACGCTCTCTGCTTTCCTCTGTTCTTCCATGAAATTTACAACCGCTGCTAGTTTTTTGACCACAGTCAAGTATCCGACCGCATCGTTTTACTTTTCGACCGCGTTCACTCTTTTGATCGCACTTGTTTCCGACTACTCGATGGTCGTAGATCTCACGGTCATGTGCCCCTACTACCTTACGAGTTGTTTACGACTGCAGTCGGTTACGAATGCTTGACGATTTTTTATCACATCTGATGGTCTCGGTCAGGTGCCTCTGTTACTTCTAGGCGTTTACGACCGCACTTGCTTTCTATCGCTCAATGATCCTAAGTCGTGTGGTCGCTCGACTTCTCTGCAACCTCTAGTCATTTACGACCGCACATGATTTCGATCGCTCAATGGTCGTAGATTTTTCGGTCACATTCTAATTTGTTACGACCATGTACTAGTTTACGATTGCACGTATTTTCTGTCTGTACTTTGGTCATCGACTATGGTGGTGTCGACCACACATTGGTCTTCGACCACGTAGTTTGCGATCATGTCGGTCTTTAACAGCGCTGGTTTCCGACCACTCATTGGTCTTGAACTGCGCTGGTCTTTCGATCGCACATTGGACATTGACAACGTTGGTATCGACCACGTTAATCTTCGATAACGTTGGCGTTCAACCACGTTAGTTTCGACCACTGTGGTTTCGACCACATTGATTACGACCACGTTAGTTACGACCACTGTGGTTTCGACCACGTTGGTTTCAACCACACTAGTTATAACCATAGTGGTTTCGACCACAATGGCTTTGACCACGTTGTCTGCTTCAATCACGTTGTCTGAATTTCGACTACGTTGTTTTTCTCTGCTTACGGATTGCGTTCAGTTTTGTTGTCTTGTGCTTTCCGACCAGTAGTCATAATCGATCATGTTGTGCTTCCGTTGAGTGGTCATATTTCGATCACATTGTGTTCTGATGTGGTTGTACTGGGCTCTGCGTTCCTCTGTTTTCAAGTAGACATCATATCCTAATCTTCAAGCTTTGTAGCTATTGAAGAAAAAGGAATATGTGAATATTTCGAGAAAAAATCTTTAGGCATCATTCACCCCCTCTGTTGCCTGTCCGGTCCTATAATGTTAATAATACAAACAGCCCAACCAGCAGAGTTTCAATGATATTCTATTGAGGGTTATAACATTCTTTTGGAGCTCAATTTCCTCGAGCTGTACTTTAATTGGCATTAAAATTTGATCAATTGATTACTCTGATATGCTTACTTGGTCCATTTGTTTTTGCCTTTGATGATCACCCTATACATTCAGTCGTTCACATATTTGTGCTAGTTTCATAACTTTCCAGACCTATGGATCCCGTCTGTTTGGATCAGGTACATTCATTGGGCCTGTTTGACAATTCAAAAGTCGGGCGGCTTTTTACTTTTACTACAGTACCTAACTTTTAAACAGAGTATTTTCTCAAGACGGGATCTACAAGTTAAACGTAATACACGTTAAAAGTTCAACATCTGTACTAGCTAAAATCGTAAATGAGTATCGGTCTCTCCGTAATTCAAAAATTTCAGACAAAAGCCATAAGCCGCAGCTAAAAAGAAGCCCATTATGATGGGCTTTGAAGATGATTTAAATGTATACTTATGATCTATTACATGACGTGTAGTTAATTACTCAATTATACGTTCCACTTAGAGCATGTACAATGCAAGATGCTTATATGTGGATGCTTAAAAAGAGAAAATATAGCCACATCAGTAAGCACCCATGTAAAAGTTACTTTTTCCAGTACAGTGCTTAGATGTTATATTATCTATTAATTATATATAGTTATAGACATAAGCACCTACTAAGCATCGATGCTTATTTAAGTATCGATGCTTCAAAATAAAAACTTTACCTATCCTATGTGGGCCATGTGGCAAGAAAAATTAGTTTTTAATTACTAAACATCTCTCTAAGCACTTATATTATACATGCTCTTATAGCCTACTATGTGAGTGTAGTTAATTACTCAATTATACGTTCTTCTCGTTCAACTTTACATTTATGACTCTCATCTATGTCGTGGCATCTGGGTATATCTATACATCCAGTTCGTGCACGGTAACAATACTTGCAGCCTAGCAAGCACAGTATCACCATGCAACTCTAGGTCAGAAATTCTATTAAGATGCCCCGTGATGCTCATCGATGACCATATATCAGCATTAGGCTGTAATCGTTTCGGCTTCAGCTTCTGGTTTTTGGCTTATTTTTCACTATTCATAAATTCGTCTTTTTCTGAACTTTTGGTTTTTTTTGAGCTTTTTTGCCCGTTCTTTTTTTCCCGTATTCGTTTGCGTTGTCTGTGATGGGCTAACATATTTTTTATATTTTTTAATTTTTTTAAATTTAATTATGTTAAATAAACCTCATCGATTCTGATGTTTTTCACCAACTACAGTGTTTTTCAGCCATAAGCCACCAAAAATAAGCCCAAATGATCACCACCTAAACACTCATCAACGACGACCTATGAATATCAATGAACGTCTATTTTCTGTTTATATAGCTGTTCTGGCATGTTTTCCACACAGGAATGGAAATTTCCAGGTGAGCAATTGCTAAGGGCCTGTTCTTTTCCTCCGAAGCCGGCGGCTTTTGGCTTTTGCTATGATTTAACTTTCAAACGGAGTATTTTCTCAAGACGGGTCTCTGGTAAAAGCGATCTACACATTAAAAGCCCAACATATGTACCATCCAAAATCGCAAATGAGTATCTGTCTCTCCGTAATGATCAGAAATGTACCAAAATTCAAAAATTTCACCAAAGCCATGTTCGCAAAGAAAAGAACAGGCCCTAAGTGTGTGGTAGGCTAGGCATGCCAATCTTTTAGAAAGAGAAACATCTAACCAACCTTAGCAGTACACCGCAATGATGGTGATATCCACCCTTGCAGAGAAACCAATTTGTTCCAATGGACAAATTTCTTCCTTTCAAGAATTGAAGAATTCAATGATGATGGAGAGCGATAAATCTAGAAAGTGAAACTAGCATTTTCTCCATCCCGCTGGGACACCATGGCATCTTCCTTTCCATATAGTTAATCCATGGATGTAGTGCATGACAAGTAGCTCCTTATTATCGGTACACACCTTTCTTTCTTTGTTGATAATGGACTAGAACAGAAGATGTGGCTGCCTTCCCTGCCAAGCATGACTGTCGTGGGGGCCACGGCTAGGAATTGTCAATCCTAATATCTGCTTAACAGTTCTCTCTTACTTTATATGTAGATAGCATTTCCTAGCTAATGTGTCAGTGACTCAGTGTCACAATCAATACACACTTCACACAAATGGATTGTAGTAAACATTGCAAAAGCACCATCGAGTAAAGTTAATATCACATGTTTGTTTAACAAACTTTGATTAAAAGTGTGGCATTTAAGCACCCTTTTGATGGTGTCATCTCATCATGGATAATTAATTTTGATTAGATAAAAACATGCACACATTGTCTCATAAGCCATACAAAATTATACTAGTATAATCAATAATGCCACATTGACATTGACGTGGGACACACTTGGTCTTTGTATTATTGTACTGGTTGAAGTAGAAGTGCCGGTTTCATTTTTTTGTGATGTAAACTTCCTGTCCTAAAGCAGAATGGTATTGACATCAGAGTGCTTGCAGTTATTGTAGTATGCCCTAGAGAGAGAAGGTACTGGCAGCATTACATTATGGCTGTGCCCCATGTCTCACTCTTAGACTTTTGGGGGATCAAGCACTTCACTGCATCTTTTCACATTAGTATGTGTATTAATAATGTCCTCTGTGTGTGTGCGTGTTATTTGTTCCTTTAAGGAATGGTATAGGATGTCAAGTCTGCGATTAAATGTTTGATGTGGTCAAAGACACCAATCTTTAAAGAGAGTCCTAACAAAAGGCAGGCATGATGAACAATTTCACTTCGCAATATTTATAAGGGTTGGGCCCATGCCTGTTTTCTTAAGCAAAAACAGCAAAAAAAAGTTCCCCTTTGAGGTCATCCTTTAAAGCTAAATCAACATGACACTTGAATGCCAGCAAACATTTGTTTTAATGTCATAAATATACTCTAGGCATCATTGCCATATTCCTTCAATGTTGAATTAAACAACCCCATAACTCCAAACACTGTTTCAGCTCTCCAAAAAAAACACTAAGCTGCCAATTAATTGGGAGGTTATTGCATTAGTCATTCCTTTTCTAGTTTAATAGTAGTAGTTTTCCATGATCACAAGTTGAAGCAAATACTGAGTTTGTACACATGTGGAGGTGAAACTATAAGTAATCTGCACTTGGAGTTGCAGCAGTTGGGTTGGAACATGGAAAGGAAGAAAAGCATGTTCAGACACTAACCTTCTATTAAAACTTGTCTATCTTTGGATCTTCAAGCCTCGTTTTTCAGTACAAATGAGTTTTCTCTTTCCATCACAAGTCAAACATAATTAAGATTTATGTGCTACAAAAAATAGAAATCACTATAGAAACAAGTCAGATCTATCCCCTAATATATAAAGAGAAAATTTATGAAAGAATTACCCGCGACAATAAATGAATAATCAACAAAAAAGAAGATATCCCTCTTACAAGGTACCCCCACCATTTCATATCACTCTTACAACATCCAATACTCCCTCCATTCCATTAAGTAATTTTAGCCTTCCACTTTTCTTTCCCATAATGTCATTCTTCCTTTTTCAGGCAACATCATCATACTTTTCCAGATCCAATACCTTTTAGTAAATTGCAACAACATGTCGATAACTAGTGCAATCTTATGTGCCAAAGCATCCTAAATACTCAACTTAACCCTGACCATTTTACCACCCATCTTAATTCTTGTGCCTTATAATACAAGGCAGGGGGAATATAAACTGAAAGAAAAGCAAGGTTCACTAAAACGAAAGCAACAAGCTATGAGCAAAAGAGGACAATCTAATCTTAAGTGAGCACGAGCAGACGATCTCACGAGCCTTTCAACTCAACCGTATTGGGCCAGATGGCCCAGATCCTAATTGAATTCCAGCCGCAAAAGGGTCATTTTCATTTAGAAAAAAAGATCAACTTATTCCGGATCTGGGCTAGACCTGATCATTTGCAATATAAAGATGAATTTTCAACTCTGATCCATTGTACACAGGTTCCACGCTAGCATCCTCTAGATGGGGTCTAGAGAGAAGGTAACAACCAAACAACAGTAGGCATTTATGTAGTGTTGGTGGCTCGGTGCTGGCCTGTGAAGTGGCTTTATACCTTGTCTTGAATAGTGGGCCAGCTACCTCCAGCATGGGGTCAGAGAGCACCTCCAATGGTCTCTGGGGACTTATTAGTGCAGCATTCAGTGCTCTCTTGTTACAGTCTGCACCAGTGTAGTACGACAGTTAACACAGGCCAGCCTAGTATACTGAATGCATACTACACCAAATGATTCGGCTTGCTACTAGCAAGGTGTTGTTAGTCAAGATCAAAAACTATGTAAGACAGAGTTTCAGATGGAAATCATAGAAACATGCCAACAAAATATAATGTTGCGCAAGATTTAACTTTCTTTTTTAGCAATTATTTGACTATTTCCAAACTAATTTCTGCTTTCTTTGTTTCTTTTTCTCTGTACAAAGACAGATCACTGAAAGATATATATTTTTAGAATTTCCCATTATTATGATTTAGAGGGAATCACATGGTAGGAGCATGGAACACCCACAAAGCTTATAGTAATCCTACATATTTTCCTATAGAGCATAATGCCTCAATCTATTTGTACATATAAAAAAGGTCAATTTGACCAAAATGATAAATAACAGATGATAATGAATACTAGTAACCTGCAAAAATTAGAAGCTAGCAGGTAAAAATACATTAAAGTCCACAGCAGGGGCTAGAATTTGCGTAGATAGACATTTGAGATTCCTAATTAGCATTACTTTCCACTATTAGCACTAGTTTGCAAAATCATATTCTCATTCCACCTTACTAAGAAAAAGCTCATACTTTGTTTCTAAAATGAGTAACTTTTACTTATGAATGAGAGCAACAGCTTAGGTTTAAGACAACTGCATGCAAGCATACATAGAACAAATTAATTATCTTTGTGTTGGCGATGTATATTCAAGACAGAAAATACTTTGACACTTTTGCCAAATAATGTAAAAGAATGCAATGTCCTACACAGCATGCAATAGATTGACACCTGAAAAAGCTGGTACAGAGCACAGAAATTTAATGTCAATCTATGGTACATTTATAAACTCGACAAACCAAGCTATTTCCTTGAGAACATTTGAGGCCTCTATTAATGAATCCAAGGTTAGAATCTTTTCCAGCAGACATGAACGAACCAGAGCATCGAACAACCAAGTACGCATTGCACTAATGAAGCA
Organism: Bonia amplexicaulis; assembly: GCA_036346245.1. Taxonomy (NCBI): domain Eukaryota; kingdom Viridiplantae; phylum Streptophyta; class Magnoliopsida; order Poales; family Poaceae; genus Bonia; species Bonia amplexicaulis. The sequence continues at coordinate 18,074,557 of CM070746.1, forward strand.
ACAATATTGTGGCATCATTGTAGCTGTTAAGCGGCCACACGTGCAAAATATGCACGCCAAATTTCTGATCAGCCAATATTCGAAAGTTTCAGACAACCACATTCTATGGAGAATATGTTGGTTGTACTGATGCGCTTTCCTATTCCATTCCAACGGGCACTTTACTAAATGGTTCCAGTGACAACAAATTCTCTATAGAACTGTTTTGGTAGTTCCTGTTTTCTGATCAACAAGTATTCAAACCATCCACATAAAAAATCTGCAAGATACTACACTGATCTATATATAATGCTTGACAAATTCAATACAACTAGCATCACTTTGATTCTAATCGTATTTTGCTACAAAACTTAGGTGGTCATGAAAATTTTAATTCATCCTAGGGTTTTTTCATTTTTATACCAAAACATTGGAGACTTCCACTAGATGACAGATATCTAGAGAAGTAAACCAGACTTGCTCAATTCAGCAGAGGATCCCTAACCAAATGCTAAAAATGCACAGTAGGCCACTCAACCATATTATGATTATAACAACTGCTAGACAAAGATGTGTAAGCTGTGACATTGTAAGCAATTTCAGGGTAAACATAACTATCAGAATTTCAGGACAGAAGTCTACCTTAGATATGAGATACTGGAATAATACAGTTTGGTTGTGTAGAGAGAAAACACTCCTAAACCAGCAATCAATTACCTGAATCTGTAAAAAGATTTCTCCAAATTTGGTCAACTTTCCCCCACTTGAAGCTTTAGGAGAATACGCAACTGATGACTAAAAACTGCTAGACACTGAATAAGCAACAGATGATTCTACCACCAAGTGGCATAAATGGGTGAATGCATCAAAATGATGGCCATAAGGCCCATAAACCTCCAAAACGCACTATGTGAGCAAATAGAGCATCAGCGCGTATATTCACATGGTGAATGTGTTCTTATTTTCCAGAAGACAGTGTCACAAAATTGCAGCATCAGAAGTTGGTCCAACAGATTCACATGATTGGAGAAGAACTAGAAAGATACAGCTACATTCCCGTGTTTTCCTCCGTGCTTCCATCAACGCACAAGATCAACCAAAGTTTTCCTCCGAGGGAACCTTTGCGGAAGCCGGAGAGACATGGCATCCTCAATCTCAATCGGTAAATGCGTCGCGACGAACACAATCCCACCCTTTTTGCGGTGCTCCGCTATGATGTACTCGAGCAGCTTAACGCCCTCAGAATCCAACGCGACCGACGGCTCATCCAGCAGCCAGATAGGGCGATCGATGGCGAGCAGCCTGGCCAGCTGCAGCCTCTTCCTCTGGCCCATGGAGAGCATCCTCGCCTTCTCGTTCATGAGCCTTCCGAGCCCCATGAGCTCGATGGCGGGCGCCGACCTGCCGTGCTTCCCCTCGAGGAGCTCGAACCACTGGACATTCTCGAGCACGGTGAGCTTCTCCTTGACGGCGTCCTTGAGCGACATCCAGTTGAGCTGCAGCTTGTACTGCTGGAACACGCCCGGGGAGGTGACGTCGTGGCCGTTCCAGAGGATCTCCCCCGCGGAGGGGCGCGAGAAGCCGGCGAGCATCCGCAGGAAGGTGGTCTTCCCGGAGCCGTTGGCGCCGGTGAGGACGAGAGCGGTGCCGTCGTGGACGCTGACGTTGATGTCGCGGAGCACAGTCTGCGCGTTCCGCATGCAGGAGACGCCGTTGAGGACGAGACGCGGCGGCGGCGGCCTCACGGGCGGCATTCTGGCGGTGCGCCAGCGAGAGGCCGTGGAAAAAACGTGGCGAAATTTTTGGAACGGCGCCGAGGGATCTGAACCGGCGACACGGACGCCGTGGGGGTGGCGGGCGGATGGAGACGCGAGAGGGAGCGATTCGGCGTGCGGCGGGGCGGCGCGGGGGGTTCGTGCGTGCCGCGGCGGCGAGCGGCGCTGGGGGGTATGGGGGGAGCGCGGTGCGGGTGCGGCGCGCGGAGTAGCCGAAGTGGGGGAGAGCCTTTTCTGGCCTCCCGGGGCCTGAGGCGTGGTAGTTGGGCCGGGCCGGTCCGGGCCCAGCGGTTGTGCTCAGGAGGAAACGTGAGGGATTGCTGGGACTGGTGCGGCGCGATGGGGAGTTTGCGGCGTGCGGTGCGGTACGCGTGGAGGCCTGGTGGGTGTTTCGTCATGGGCCGTTTTCTACAGCCGGAAGGCGTAAACAGCAGTACCGTCTCCTGAGAGCTCCTGTTCTAACAGCATTTCTAATCCTCTAAGAATAGTAATTCTAATTTTCTATAACAAAAAGAAGAAGAGAATTTGTATTGCACAGGAGTTTGAGAACAAGGTAGAATACCGTACTAGCTGAAGCTAGCATTTAGAACTCCGCACCCCATAAAAATCTCAAGCGAAGCTACAATATCTCTGTCTAATTAGTATTGCACAGGAGTTTGAGAACAGGAAACGAAGTGCTCCGAATTGAACCCACACAAATTAGTTTATCCTGCCGTATCCCTCTTTGAAACGACCGTTCCTGCTGACGTAACATCGATATCCTACGTGAATAGGTCGTGCGATTGTTCATGATTAAGCACCATCGGGCTCGTGGTGTTCTAGGATCTCTTCTGATTTAGCTTTCCTTTGTAGCTTTTGATTTTTGCTTCTTTAAAAATCAAAATAAATGAGACGATTTATCTAAATAGCTTTTCGAAACCGCTTCTTCAAATGAATTTCTAAGCTAAAAATCGTGTGTGTCATCCACCACCATCTTAAAAAATACAAATTAAGGTAGTACTCTATTAGGCTTAAGTTTATAGCTTAGTTCACTGTTTTGACTGTTTTAGGTTTATTTTTGCACTGCAGCCGATGTTAGATTTTTTAGCGTAATTAAATTTATAAAAAATCAAAAAAAGGGGAAGATATGTCATCGCAGACAATGTAAAGAAATAAGAAAAAAAAACTAAAAAAATCAAAAGGCTATAAAAAGATGAAATTAAGTAGATAGAATATAAAACTTTAAGCTTGAAGTCTACTGGAGCAAAAACTATCAAGTGCAACCTACAATAACGTAGCCTAAAACAACGTACGCTAGTTTAGCAATACATGGCTTGGAGCATTGTTAAAGCCGTCGGCTGTTGGAGGGAAATAGAATACACCTCACGGGCTGCCGTTCTGTTTCTGTGCCTCTGCTCGCGTGTTGGCTTGGCTGCTTTTAGTCAGAGTTGAATCACGCACATGATACACGCGGAAGCCTGGCCTCGGTCACTGCGTTCGTCGGGTCCGCCGCGACAGGCATGTGCGCCAGAGGCGCACTCGGTTGCCTGCATGCCCGCCGGCCGGTCGCATGCATGGCCAAATTAATAGGCCCGCTCCACATGAGCTGCTGGTGCTCTAATTATTTTAGTTTTTGACTTAAGATTCTAGTTTAGTTTTTGACTTAAACTGTAATTATAAGCCAATGTATTCTAAGTGGTTTCTAACTTAAATAAGTCGAAAATAAAAAAAATCAGAAGCTGAAACTGTTTGAAGCGGGACCTAAACTTATGTCTTATGATTTTGGCTTTTGAGTAAAATTGTACTATACGACTATTAGTTTTTTTCTAAATTATTCAATTAAAAATAAAAAATCATTATATTATCATAAAATAATACACAAGAATAAGATAAAAAAGAAAAAACAAAAAGCTAAAAAACCAAAATAAACTAAAATTTAAAACCAACATGTTTTAAGTGATTTTTAATTTAAATAAGTTAAAAACAAAGAAAAACAAGAAGGTGAAGCCGTTAGTCCAACACAGAGTCGACAAAAGAACAGAAGTACAGAACACTCGGTTTCTTGTGACTTGTGATGAGTTGAATGAATAATAAAATTGTTGTGTGGTTGGTTTACTTGATTACTCGGTTTGGTCTGAAGAACCCGGCGGTACTGCCTTATGTTGCATGAATACGGGGCTATTCTTTAACGGTTTATAAAAATGATTTTTAGTTTTTCTATAGTACATAATATTTAAACAGATTATTTTTTAAAACAGAACCTATAAATTAATTGTAGTAAAACCATTTGTATCAACTAAAATCATAAATGAGTATTTCTTTCTCCGTAATCTCTGTCGTAAATAGCTAAAATTTAAAATTTTAGTCCAAAATTAAAAGTCACAGCCAAATCAAATAGCCCGTACAATGCACGGGCATGCATGCGCCGTTTTTTTTTGTGTAACTAGCGATACTTTGCAAGGAACAAGTACGTTTTTTCTTTCATTCTTGGAGATACGGTTGTTTGGTTGTCAGTTGCTTCAGATCCTTGCGCGTGTAAATCCTCGCTTCGGTCCACTCAGCATATTGGAGCACTTAGGCTAGTAGTCCCAGCGGTCTGTTCTTTAACGATTTTTAAAAGTGGTTTTTATATAATATTTAATTTTTAAATAGAGTATTTTTTTAAAATAAGATCTATAAATTAATTATAATACATATTAAAAGTTCAATATATATATTAACTAAAATTATAAGTGAGTACATCTCCGTAATCTCTGTTATAAATAGCTAAAATTCAAAATTTTTATTCAAAAACTATAAGCTACAGTCATATCAAACAGATCCTTAATGCATTACTACATGGCATAGGCATTATTCCCTCTAAAAAAGCAAAGTCTAGCTAGAATTGTATAATGTACACAACCACTACGTGCACACACAAACGTACACATGGAGAAGAGAAGCACTGCAAATTCTAAGAACAAATTGAGCAAATTGCGAGACTCGTTGGGACAACGCAAGATCCCAACTCACCTGCTGGCTACAGGGGAACGGGATACGCGTTGCCGTTCCAACACGCGATGGCACCCAGGGGCGGACCGTCAGCTCCCCCCTCGGGCCAGACGCCTCCTCCTGGCGGATCCCATCATCCATCTGCCACCGGTGAGAGCATGAGAGCCGAAGTAGACTTTATTGATTTGGGCATGTGGCATGTTTTTTTGTTGATTTGGATCTGCCCAGGCCGAAGGCAGCCACCGCACCATCGATCGAGTCATTTTTTTTGTTGTTATTTATTAGTCTAATAAATAGTAATTGTTAAAAGAAGTGAAAACTAAAAACTTTTTGAAAAGCCAAAAAAAAGGACTATTTCATTCTTTTTTGCAGGTCATTTTCAGGGGGACGTACTGGATCAGGCATTGGTCGCAATTATCTAAAGAGGAAGCGAGAAGTGCGCTCTTAGAGGGTTGCAAAAGGCTTGAGAGAGTGGTGATGGAGATTTTCAGCAAGTTTGGTTGAAGCTTTCGTTTTAGATTAAAGGATTAAGTCCTGGGTCGTGTTTTTTGTGCTTAGAGGGTTTTGTTGTGCCGTTTGGCGGAGTGTGGGTTGTGTTTGGTGTTTGGATTTGTGCGGTGTAGTCATTCCCGCGAATGATCAAGGCCGAATATTGTTATTCCGTTATCTAAAAAATAATCTCACTATCATTGTTGTGTTGGTGTGCTCAACTAGTAGTAGTAAATTTAAAAAAAGTAAAAATAGAAAAAAAATATGTTAGCTCATCACAAATAGCATAAATAAATAAAAAAAGAATCGACAAAAAGTAAAAAAAAATCAAAAAAATAAAATATAAATTTATAAATAGTAAAAAATTAGTCAGCCTCAAGCCGAAATAACTGGGGGCGTATGTGCTCTGTTCGCATGCAAACTCACGGCGCGCGCGCAGCCACGTGACGGCGCCTAGCTGTCCTCAGAAACAGGCTGCCTTTGTGTTCTGGATCTGTGGAAAACAGGTGGCCCAGGGATACGCGATCCCGTCGTCCACTCACATGGCCACCACCAATGCAGTGCATACGCATCACAATTCACGAAAATCGCAATGACATGACACAATGTACAGCGTGTTATCTCTCCTGACGACGAGAGATCGTCATGCATCGAGGTGACTTGCTACTTGCACAGCTGCGTTGCGTCGTCGCACGAACGCAGCACGGGGTATTCCTATGATCTCCTGTGGATGTCGATATTTTTTAGCCGCGGCTAAAGTTTTCAGCTAAAAATAAATATTAATAGTTAAACGAAACAAATTTTAGAAGAAAAGACAAGTTACGTAAAAAACGAGAAAGAAACAGATGTGTGAAATAGAAGTCCTAAACAGATGTGTGATACCTCGTAATTTTTAACCTATCTTCGTGAGTAAGGAGAATGTGAGGAGTAGAAAAACTAATTCTAAAAATTAAATATTTATATTACCTTTTATCGTTAAAAAAAAAACAATACGAACAGACCAGGATACACTTGGTTGTCGGGATAAACTATGCTTATGATCAGATCCTTGCGCAAAATGTAATCCTTGATTAATCGTTGTCGCCACAGGATCGGATTTGGTACGACTTAGGGACGTGCCTGATGGCTAATGGGCAAGAGCTGATTTGGTTTTGCTCGCACTTGTACCGACACGATCAAGATGGACTGTACCAAATATCTCCTCAATCTTGACTCGTCCACTCCATGCACCTTTTCGCCATTAATACTCAAGAGAGTTATTTCTAGAAAAGCTTAATTAGTACAACAGGCCGGCCGCGCTGTTCATTCATACAAAAACTAGATACAGATGGAGATGTAATACACCCTCCATTCTTTTTTACTTGGCATTTTAGATATGGACACATGCTCTAATTAATATACATATTTGGTTACTACTTTTTTATAATTATATGTTATTAATTTTTTTTAAAAAATACAACGATATGGTGATGATAAATCTATTAATATTATTTACGTATGACAAATCCAAATAGTTCCATGTATATTAATACTCGTTAAAGTTTTAAAATTTTAACTACACGTTCTAAAACGATATTTATTTGAGAACAACCAAATTATAATTGGCATTATTTGAGAACGGCCGGATTATAATTGGCATTGTATTCTTAGTTCTAATTAAGGCTTAGACAGTCGCAGTTAAAGAAAGAAAGAAAGCTAAGACATTGTGAATTGGTAAGAGAAGCTACGTACAGTTGGTGAAGTGGAGCTCTCGATATGTATCATTGACCGGAGTCTGGTATATGTTCCAACCGCTTCGGCTCAATCACCAACGAATATAATAACCATCATAATAATCATACTGTATACTACTGTAGAATATTTCTCGATTAAGATATCATTACAGCATACAGAAATGCAAACGAGAAGATTCCTAGAGAGGCAATTTTAAATGGATGCCAGAGTCTGACAGACAGTTCATACTCTTGTACTTCTATTCATATCCATTCTTTGCCCTGGAGCTATATATACTGCAGGCTAGTAGCCCTAGCTAGAGAGCACGCCGTCGACAGCAAGAACACCTAACGCTATACACAGCAGGCTACTGCATACAGAAACACAATTACTCGTAAACATGGAGAAAACATCACACCCTTCATGCATTAGCCCAGCAGCCACATCCATGTCAGCTGGTGAGAGCAGCTGGGCAATGCACATTGCGAACTTCCTGGAATCAACACACCACAGTCAGGACATGACGAATCAAGAAGTATTCTCTGACAGTAGCTTCTCCTCTGGCTTCTCTTCTTCCTTCGCCTCCTTTGGTAACGACGCCTCGTTCATCACGTCGGAGCCGACGTGCGACGAGGAGGAGGAGGATTCTTTACAGGACACTGCCTGTTCTTCTGCAGCTGGCCCTAAGGTAGGGAGAAATATTCTCTAGTTATAGCCTGTTGAACAACATTGCATAGGTTATCTTCTAACATAATCATGATTTTTGTTGCACAGGTAGCTAGCATGAACAATGTTAATATGAAATCAATGGTAACCATGGATGCAAAAGAGATCAACATCCCCCAGCTGGTATGTTTGTGAAGCAATCGCTATCTCTTTCTTTCTTCAGATGCTGGTTACGTATTCCATGTTTTTCTTACAGGAGTGTGTTCTTCAAATATTGCAGGCTAGGTATTTTGTCGATGTGGGTTCACGACAACAGATCATGACTAATGCGGTTCAAGAAGTAGTCAGTGGCGATAATAACAATGAGAAGGCACTGTATGAGTGTAATGAGCTGAGGAAGAAAGGGCTTTGCTTGGTCCCTCTCTCCATGTTGATAAATTAACTCGGATGATTAGTGTTCATGTACTTCCAGTATTCAGTTTAATTATATACAATGATAGTTCATATATCACTCTATTGTGTCAGCTGAGAGCCCTACTTCCATCATGCCGTTGAGCTGTCCAATCATACCATTCACTTAGAAAAACAAGTATTCAACTATCGGGAAACAATAAACAAGCAACAAAAGATACTCAAGTGCATGCCAGTGAGGAAAACTTTGTATATAGCTTCAGTTCTTTGTATTGTATGTATAACAAAACATATTAGAGTTCAAGACGTCAAGTCTATGCAAAACCTTCAGTGCAAATCATCGGCGGTTTGCAAGTTGAAAAGGTGTGTGTATAATTGCATATAGCTTATGTCAGCAGAAAGCTTTGTCAAATTTTTATGCCATGCCCATTCCGCTGAAATGCATGTATTTACCTTGAAATTAGTAGAACATAGAAGCTTAGCACTAGATTGTGAAGTGAAATGTGAACTATGAAATTATCAAGATTTAATTATATAATCATTAATCAGCCATGGTTCAGTCAGTTTTCAGTCTCATTTTGTCAATCACATGGTTAAAAGATTCCCTTACGCCTATGCACACGTCAGTGATGTGATCACTAGGTAGAGGCTGTAAGAATAGTTGAAGAGTGGATTATATTGCACAGCCCAAAGAACTATATATAGAGTACAAGGGACATACAAACTAAACACTAGAAACTAGGAAAAGTCACAAATGCCTTTATACCCTTAGCACCCCCTTAAATGTAAGGTGTATGCAATAGTATTACATTTAAAAATATCGACACTAAAAAGGGAAAAACCGAAGTCCGAGTCTTGAAGATGTCGTCGTAGTGTGCGGCTCTTGAATAATTGTGTCGGGTATAAAAGGATCTCCACCCATCCGGAATCGTGCTGCAGCACATAAAGCACAAAGTGCAAGTGCTAGAAAAGTAGAGGGAAGCGGGAGAAAAATCGACCGCGGCAACACGATGAAGAGGACGTGGAGGGTGACACAAACAGAGAGAGCTGTCAAATCAAGCCGAAGAGAGAGATAGAAGCATAGCGGCGCAGATCAAAACCCGAGACGGCGGTGGCGGGGAAGGGAAGCGCAGTAGCTGGAGAAACTCGGGACGACGACTCAGAGAAAAGCAGTGGCATCAAAAAGACTTCTACAATTTGCGGCGGCTCAAAGAAAAGAGCGGCGATTGTGGCTATGCAATAAGAAGGAGAGGACCACACTCATCCAAAAGGATAGACCGTGACTAGCAAAGCAATTGGCATGATTTGACAAGAATTTTGTGGGCTCGCACAGTTTTGACGAACTGAAAGATAGATACTACAGACTTGGATAGACACAACGGAAGACTTAAAAGGAAACAAAAGAACTATAGAGGTTGCGGCAGCAAGACCTCTCACGGTCAAGCAACCTGTAGCAACTCCAACCCATCCAACCACATGACTGCACCACACCAAACAATAACCACCCGTTTCCCTACCTTTTTTCAGTCCAAATGTAGCATCACTGCTACCCACCGCTCCTCCCACCATGTTGGCTAAGGAATAGCCAGACAACCGTGGAGGAGGAGGCCGCCGGCGGCACGGCGGCCAAAGAGGAAGCCTAGCGGCGGCGCGACACCGGGGCACGCGTGGACTCGGGCGGGCGGTGGGAAATCGGCGACGGGGCTGAGAGTGCTGGCAGCGGGGCCGGGGAGGCGTCGGGGGCAGCCACTCCTCCGGCTCAGGCACCAACGCGGCGAGGCTAATAAGGCCAAGGTGGAGGAGCCCGGATCCTAGCGGTACGAGGCCGGATCCGACGAGGGGCAGGTGGATCCGGGCATCGATGACGGATCCGAGGAAGTGGCGGCCAGATCCGAGGTGGCGGTAGTGGAGTTGGCTGGATCCGGCCCGGAGATGGCCGGATCCGGGCTTGGTGGCGGCCGCACAGTGTGACGACACCGGCGAGACAACGGCGCAGGCGCGGTCCAGCACAGGCGATGATGCGCGCAGGAGCGGGCGAGTGGAAGACGGCCGCCCCCGGGAGTGGAGATTGGTCCTCCCAGGGGCACCAGTGGGCGCGATGGCTAGCGGCGGCCGCAGCGCCCCGTAACTTTGCTCTAATACCATATAAGAATAGTTGAAGAGTGGATTATATTGCACAGCTCAAAGGGCTATATATACACACAAACTAAACCCTAGAAACTAGAAAAAGTCACAAATGCCCTTATACCCTTAACAGAAGCAAGCTGTAATATTCTTAGGATACAAGAAGCTAATATTTATTTAATCACTAGCAAGTACCAATCGCATGCTTAAGCAGTCAGAATAAGCAGAAGGGGGTATTTCTTGACTTTCCAAAAATACCAAAACCTTACTACATCAAACCAGTATTTTAGTCTGCTTGGAATAAGCTCAGTTCAGTAGTATATATACATGTTGCAGTAGTTGCAACTAGCAACATATTTCACTAACAAAATAAGAAATTCCCATGTGCCATCACAAGGAAGCAGTTACCATTCAGTGCACCTTGAATTCTTATATTCCATGGATTTCTCCTAAATAGGACAAAGCATTAGCATTTTAAAGGATACGAGTGTCCTAGGTGTGTGATTACCATTCATCTAATATTTTATGTTTTGAAGACTTCAAGAAATTGAATTGGTATGGAGCATGGTCACTTAATTCTCTTCAACATGTGTCACTTCATCTGTAAACTACTTTTGGTAGGCGGGCCTTTAAAGTTGAGGTCAGCCAAAGATGACAACCAAGTGCATTCCTTGAGCATTTTACACAGACCACGTGGTATCTTAGAATAATCCACCAAATAAAAATCAATGATGAGCTCAGTATACATATAGAGTATGGAGCATGCATGGCGCATTTTGGTTCATATGTCTATGTCTATGCCCCAAGATGTTTATACATATATTGGACAACTTGGCTGGAAAAAGTCACAGTTATGTTATTTAGTAATTTGTGACTATTTTTCTGTTCCATGATACATCTCTAGCGCTGCCAGGACGGTCTCTTTCCATAGAAGAATTCACTAGATAAGTGTTAAACAAGCCCACTTGGCAGGTCTGCTGTTATCCTTAGTATTCATCTTTAATATGCTGAACTTTTCGATGACAACCTGGCAGTTGTACATTGTAAGATAAAAAGTTGATGGGAAGTTCATAGGATACTGGGTCACTTTCAAGAAATCCACAAGACCTGGTTGAGATCTGGAGTAAAAAGTGGAACAGTATGAGTCCGGTGGAGATATTGAAGGTAAAAATGAAGAAAATGGGCAAGACTCAGAAGTCAGAAGGAAATCTTTGTTTAAACTCACAATATTATTCAGAATGTATTTCATAGTTGAAAACATTTGGCACAGGAGTCTTATCTAGCTAAGAAGAATTTGCAGTTCGGTGCCTCATTATTATTAGTAAAGGTTGGATTTGGAAACAGTACAAGATATCAACTTCTGAAATTATCCTTGCCACCAAGCGATTACCATTTACGGTAATTTGAGTGCAGTTCGGTGCCTCATTATTATTAGTAAAGGTTGGATTTGGAAACAGTACAAGATATCAACTTCTGAAATTACCCTTGCCACCAAGCGATTACCATTTACGGTAATTTGACATTGGGAGATACTGAAGCAAGACTACAATGAAAGACCAGTGACAATGTCAACTGTAATGTCAATGTGAATTTCCTACTCATCGTCTATCAAAGTGAAAGGTGCACCTAAACCCTTTTGTTGTTAGTTAAATTGGCAACAAACCGAAATGGTATTTTAGAGGAACGTACTATGCCAGAGGACAAACCAGAAACTAGACGGATTCAAAGAACGCGGTGGCGGCATCATAGCCAACCAAAGCATCAGCATCAGCAGCGGCAACTGCAAGTGAATTGATCACCGGCTCCAGAAGAGACGAGGAATCACAATGGTTGGACCTGCAAATCAAGCATATAAAACAAATCCACCAGTGGTTGGCATCTTCTACAACTTTGTTTGAACGAATCTAAAAAATGCGCATTGCTGGAGGCTGGCGTTCATACGCCCCACTGGCGCACGAGAGTATCCTACTGTCACAACATTTCCGAAGGGTTTTGGATCAGTTATCCAAACGCAACATGTAACTTTTAGCAAAATCTCCCCAACTGTCTCGGCCCTGCTGCAATCTTTTAAGTCCCTCTCCCACTCATCACGAGTAATTTGGCGCAAGTTGCTCGCTAATTTTTGTAGGTTGGTACCGAAGCATATACCAAGATCGTCTCATGGAGACTCCACATAATATAAGAGAAAAATGAGGGGGGAAGGAGTTCCACGAGTGGAATTCACTTACATGGGACAAGCTCGCCGGCGGCGGGGCGGAAAACCGCTCCACACGAGCGAACGCCGGCGGCCGTTGGTGGCGCAGTAATCTGATCGCCGCTCCGCGAGACGACAAGCGAGGAGTGAAGAGGCTCGCATCTGGTTCGTCACGCCGATCCCAACAATAGTTGGGCCGGTCTGGGAAAACGGGCCGTCCGACGCGAAAATACTTGGTCGGGCCTGGTTGAACTACTCTGAGATTTTCGTCAGTTCGGCCGTGGCAAGCCCAAGTGGGGCGGACCGGGCTGGCTTTTAATCGTCGATTTCTATCGATTTTTTTTAAAAAAGAAAATCTAGAGCACCGACCGAAATCGTCAGATATTTCACAACCGAACGTGACAACGAACGGCGATCAAATCTCAGTCTTGGAACAGTTTCTTACACCCAGTTTCGATTGCATTCCTTTCACGTACGATTGGCGCAAAGTACGTCGAGACGAGCATTGCAGCAGTGCTGATACGGTTTGGCTCACTGCATGCTGTTGGCGCCAACAGCAACAGCGGCAGGAGCTGCCGCAGCTGGTGCTAACGAGTCCTTGGGCCTGGACGATCTCGACGAAGGCACCGGAGAGCCGTCCGTGGGTTTCTTCCTCCGCCGCCTCGTCTTCCTCGGCGGCCGCGGTACGTCAGCGCACGGAGCTGCTGCGCCTTGCCCAGTGTGCTCTGAAACTATGCCGAAAGGCGATGTGTCTCGAGGCTGGTCGAAATCTGTCAAAAGAATCACCGTAGTATATATGCTCGTCAGTGACAAGAACACAGCATGGGATCGACATGGATGACTGCTCGTCAGTGCTTAGTTAATTCCTTGTTAATTTTTTTCTCAGAACTTCTGCAACCTACTGAAATCATAGCAAAATGGATGATGATTCTACCATCTCCTGTTCCCGAGATATCACGGAATTATTGGAGATAACTACCAACGGCTTAAATATTTATCAATTTCCTCTCCTATAGTTTAGTAACCATGCGTATGCAGAATCCATTGCCTACCAATAACAAAAGATGCTGCTGGTTGTTCAGAACTCAGATGTATGCATTTGTCTATCAACATGTGCCCCGCAACTCCGGATACTAGATCAGGACCGACATAAAATTGGTGAACATTGCGGCGTGCACATGATATTAAGTAGGATAAAAACAGAGCAAGCTGCCAAGTTTGCATCTCCATCTACACATGACACCCATGAGACAAATCAAAATCTTTCCTAAAGAAGACACAGTCATATGAAGCAATCACACCAAATAGTGAAGTGCTTCTCTACTGATGAACAGGAGGTTTGACCATACCTTGAGAAGCCCAGGAGGTCCCTGTGGATGGTGCGAAGTTGCCCAAAGACGAAAAATCAGATGATGCCCTGATGTCATTCATCTATAAAAAAATGCGATATAACGCAGAATACCAATGTATTATGATCAGTAACAGAGGTTTTTCATCAAAAAATTAGTATAAGAGGTAACCAGACAGATGAAACCAGAATTTGCAGTGCTGCACTGAATTCAGGTGTATTTACCCAGCTTGGAGAAGCATTCCCCGTCGGGCCATCCCAACCGATGTGCGCGACATGCTTCACGTCTGTCGGGCAACCGATCTCCATCTCATGCTCCTTCAGCACTGCAAGAATCACGCAGAGGGCAAGCAAGAAAGAAGATGGTGTAAGGAAACAAGGAAGCTCTGATATCGTACTGTCTGTCTTTGTTTAGCATGACCACAGTTCAGAATTCACATATGAAGATTATACTTACCGAAGATATGGGATATCACCTTGAGGCCCTTGAAGATCCCTTTCATCTTGTACGCCATTGGAGGTGTTGTCCACGAACGAACGCCCTTCGGAAACAAGAACACAGAAAGGAAAGCTTTTAAGCAAAGACAGGCAATCAGCAGCAGCTTCGAAGGCTTTTTCATCTCTGACAAAGATGTATCAACCGGATATTGTGATTTTGTGCAGAATGAAATATCACGCATATAATGACGGATTGGTGATATATGGCTGAAGGGGTTGATCTGCATACCTCAAAGGGTAGTTGTCGATGTTGATGCTTCTTCTTAGTGGTTCCTACTGAAAGATTTGGAGTAACCAACAATTCTATCACCACCCATCCTTTTTCTTTGGTGTGGCCTGAGAGCCATTTACAAGGTTGCATTTTGTCATGACTTATAAGTATTGCAAAGGAATGAGATAAATAAGAGGAAGATTTATTGTGTGTCAGTGCGACAGTGCATGGCTAGGAAGCACTGATCCGCCTGGGACAAACTGAACCGGTACAGGATACATATCCGATACGGCGCCGTGGTATGAGGAAGTACCGGCAAAATTTATTTTTCAAAATAAATAAAATTAATCGTAATACTGCGTCAATACTTTCTGATACTTGTTGGCCCAAAACCATTTAAACAAAAGCCCATTACCAGCCTGGCCCAATTACTACCCAGTCGCCAGCATTACCTCAGCACCATCAAGGTAATCTCGCCGCTCTCTTATAGTCTATTTATATTTTTAAATTCTTTAAATATATATATACTTGTTGTATCGTTATATCCTTATTTTTGTAAAATATCATATCGTGGTATTGCTTGGATCCGTACCAATGTACTCAGATTGCGTATTGGGGTCACTACCGTAGAAAAGGTCATCACAAACAGTTCAAAAATATCATCACATACGGTTTTGTAAGCCGTATGAATTTATGGGTCAATAATGATATGAGGTCATCACAGACGATTTCAACTATAAACCGTCTGTGATAGTTTAATATCACATACGGTTCTAGTTATGAACCGTATGTGATAAGCCTCTCTCGATGTTAAAAATATGACTCCTTCAGTTCATCAACATTATCTAATTGTGCTGTTTGCGATATAAAACAGCACAATCAGATAGTATAGATGAACCAAAGCAAGCCTATTTATAAGAACAAGATCATCCTAACCATCCATCAATCATCACATGCATGCAAGAACTAAGACATTAACAAATAATTTTCACACGCACCCACAAGCATCAAAGAAGAGAGGGAAGAGGATCAGATGGGGGGTGAACAAAGTACTGGCGCCGATGAAGGAGAGGAGGCGGCAACATTACTGTTGTGTCATGACGGTGACACTGCATAAGACACTCTTACGACAAGAATACATTGTGCAGTGAACCGTGGTGTCATAATTGGAGGCGGAGGATCAGTTTGGAGTGTTTGGAGGAGACGTGTGGGGAGGCATATATAAGGCGCATTTGGCTGGGTAGCGTAACCGAAAGGTCGCGACGTCACTTCAGTTTGAATAGAGTGGCGGCAAAATATCATAAACGGTTTTTAATATAAACCGTCTGTGATGAAATAACATCACAGATGGCTCTTGTTAATAACTATCTATGATATTTCATAAATGTTTTTCAAGACGAACCGTCTGTGATATTATCTCTTCACAGACGGTTTTTAGCTCTGGTAGTATTATAGACGGTCTTTAAACTAAAATCGTTTGTGATTGTATTTAATACTGACGGTTTTGGTTAACCATCTGTGATGAAGCGTCTAGTATTAGCTTTTTTTGTAGTAGTGGGTATCTTATGTGCATGGTATTAAGAAATAATGATAATCTTATAGTAGAAGTCAAGAGTGATCAGGGAGGGTTTTTAGTTAGTGGACTTGTCAGCAAATCTTTCTGGTGACTACAAACTAATGGTGATATATTGGAATTTTATCAACACTTTTCTGCACTAGCAACTAAGACAACATAATTTAGTGGATTTCATGGTTTAAAAATTTTCCTTAAAATTTTGGAGCAAACACAACATATGAATAAGGATATCATGGAACGGAGACACTGACATTTTGGTGCACAATTAGTAAAATTGGACTGAATAGTTACAGATTAGACAAAGCAAGGTAATTACTATGCTAAAGGAAATAACTATCATTTAACATAATGACAAGAGTTTTGTGAACAAATCATCTTTTAAAAAGAAGAACCACGGCAAAATATTCAAACCGTGCATGAAAATTCAGATATGGATATCTTTGCCACACACAGCACATGCCAACTTTTCTGACATTTGTTAGCTGATACACTCCGTTTCGCCGTACTTAATTGCAAGAATATCAGCCTGCTTCTCGTGACAGTGCACAATGTTAAGCAAAACACTAGCTAGCTTAGCTAGGAAGCATTGTGAATAGTTCGGTAGAATGGTAGATTGCTGCAAACTATCAATTCCATATACGTGCTGTTGTATCAGAAACACACGTAAGAATCTCAATTCTAAGGAATAATCATGAGTATATTATAAGCAACACAGCATGTCCATTATAATTTTATACCGGACAATTAATTTTCCATTATTTTATACCCTCGTCCAGGAACAGCCTGCAATTGGCCATACTTGCATCTGAATATGGGTCACAAAATCCGAGGATCCCATCTGATTCGTGATAGGTATTTTACATGGTTCATTTGACACTGTATGATTGTGTTGAACGAAAAAAAATAAGGGAACGACTAGCACCCTCCGTACGTTTAGACGCAATATTTGTTTGTAATATATGCAACAAAATTTAATTATAGCTGTAACAAAAATATATCCTGCGAAAAATTCATAGTATAATGCAACAAACAATTGCTACCTATGCAACAAAATCCCACCCCGACCGCAACAAACCCGTTGTAGCAATTAAAGAATACAATAACATTACAAAAAAATTAAATACATAGGCTACGAAATTGCAACATTTTGATTGTACTCGTGCAACAAATTAAGTAAACGCCCGTGACAAATCCAGTAAACGCCTGCGGAGGAGGCCAATATCGGAGAATACCTATTTCAACAATATATAACACTTGATACAACAAATTAGAAGAAATATCTATAACAAATTCAAAAAACATCCGCAACAAAACCATTGGAGGAAGAAGGTAGTGACGTGGTAAGGAACTCGGCCCGGAGTACAAGGAGGATGCGGCTGGCTAGTGCCTCGTTGCTGGTATAGGTCCAAATCTAGCGGAGGAGAGAATACACAAGCTTGTGTAGCGCATCCATGGCCAGAATACACTCTGGTAGTTCTCCGTACCGGTAATTTCGTTTGGCGGTAGTACCGCATAATACACTGTGGTAGTTCTGATTTTTCTGATAAGTACAGATAGCTCAACAGATTTTGCAAAACACATTTGCAAAATATAGTATCATGCACACAAGGATCAAACATGATTCTTAACAAGTTGCAAAACACATTTGCACACTTTTAAAATCATGACACGAGGATTATACGAGTTTTAACCATTTACAAAACACATTTGCAAATATAAACCTCATATCACAAGGAATATGAAACATGGACTTCAAACACTTGCAAAACATATTCGCAATGTATAGTCCCATATTACAAGAATTTAACGCATGATGCACAACTATTTGCAAAACACATTCGTAAATATAAGCATCATGCTACGAAGAGCTAGAACAAGTAAGGTTGAGCTATCAACACATGATGAAACTCAAGTTATTGACATGACCCCTTTTAATAGTACAACAATCTATACTAGCAATCCAGTCTTCTAAACAAACAAGACCGGTAAAAGACTAGGAACACATCTTTAATCCTAGGTAGTCATACATTTACCTTGAATAACCTCTTTAAGCTTGATGACACACATCTTCACTTTAAGTCCGAGTCATTGACTTGATATGCATCAACTCATAATACATTATTCACTTGAACTCCATCAACACATGGATAGATTTTGCAAATCTGCTGATCTGTACTTAATGTCTTGACAGAGATGCATATATGCTAATCAGGATGTCTCAGTGTACAGATAAACGTCATTGCCCATGCGAAATTAAGCATTGATGATACTATGCATCATGGATCGATTTTCATCAATTCTTAATTACTTACGAAATGTCTCGTGATCTCAACGCCGCTGCTCACCTACACATTGTAAGAGGTAAAAACTAAATTTCAATCTACTTATTTTTTTTTTGCTCTTATGATCTATCTCAAACTGAAAGAAAAGGTGCTAAAAAGTTAATAGAAAATGGTGCACGTCAAGATCATACCCAAAATATGATTAAAAGACCTACCTTGAAAGCATTGGATTTATTACTGCTGTCCAGTCATCACATTTTAACATTTTTTTAGCAGTTCAAAACTTCAAATCTTACATTGACTAAGTAAGAATCGTGTAAAACCCAGGAAAATTAGAGGAACACCAACCCATAGTCATTGCTTGAGTAGTAGTTCCATCCATCCGTGCAAAAACAATTGTACCATGCCCCAGTGAGAGCATATCTAGGCCCGCTTATTTCGGCTTGAGCTTCCGGCTTCTGACTTATTTTTCACTGTTTATAAATTTTGTCTTTTTCTGGGTTTTTAGCTTTTTGCCGGTTCTTTTTTCTCGTATTCGTTTGCATTGTCCGTGATGAGCTATCATAATTTTTTTTATATTTTTTTAAATTTAATTATATCAAATAAGCCACTTTCATCTACAAGATAATTTTAGCCACCACAATGCAATTTCATTTATAAACCATATTTTTTCAGACCAAATGAGCGACACCCTAGTGCATCTTAATTTTTGGTGTACATTCTCTTCGAAACATAATGCAAATGGTTATGAAAAACTCCAAAAAAAAATTGGTTAGATGAGTCAAGATGCAATCAAGCATCGTGAAAAAATTCAACTTAAAACGTGACATATATTAAAAGAAACAAATAAAGACAATTTTCAGTGAATAGTAGCCTCTTCCTTTTCTTTTATTATTGGATTTTATTTTGAACAGGATTTGTCTTTTTGTTTCCCCATGTGTAGATTGAATTTAGATTTAAATTTTATGGTGTGATAGATTGATTTTGTGTAAATGTTGTTGGATTTTTTGGTATTTTTTATGACAACTCACATCGTGTTTCAAAAAAAATGTACGAAGATACGCCAAATTAAGATACATCTGTTTTTGAAAAGCTAGTCCCTCCTTAAGCTCCGCAGGACTGGCCAGATTAATTAGTGTTTAATCATATAATATAGTGATTAATTAGTGCTAACAATGCCCTTTGTTACCTACTACTAGGCTGATGCTCAGCAGAAGTCCTATCAAGCAGCGGTAGCTCGACAGGTACTGTTGAGCTCCAGTGGCTCGGCAGAATCTACGAGTTGCTATAGTGCGACACACAACACATGTCGTCTACCATGGCTGTTAGCTGAAAGAGAGAGCTAAATTTATAAAAATAGACATTTAGATACTAAATTTGAAGAAAAAAAAAGCTACAATACCATTATACGGAGCATTCGACAACTATGTGCCCGTCTTCCTGACAAGCTATGGTGAGGAAACCAAAAAACAGAGTACACAATAAAATTACAAATAGATCTAATCCTAGGGCTTTTTGTCTAAATATTCACACTCTTGAAGCCCTCAACTACAAAACGAGCTATCCTTCATCCGATGTGTTCACATAAATGGTATCGTAACTAATTTTTTAAAATTTAATTCTTAAATTTTTATAAATGTAGCTCTCTCCTCATGCTTGCGGTCGTAAGCATGCCGTGTGTGGCAGAAAAAGTTGCTGAGCCCCACGATTAGCACCAATCAAGCTTATTTACATACTAATTAAGTCCGGCGACCTGCCATGCTAGCCTCGTATTCCTCCTTCTCCCGACATCTCACAACCCACCCCCTCGTAGAACACCCCGAATTACACTTTCGCCCCCACAGTCCCCTCCCTTCCTATCCTCTCGTTGGCGGCGATGGCGTCGGAGTCCGCGGCGTCGGCCTCGTCCCCGGCTGCGGCGGGGGCCGGGGCCGGGGCTGGCGGCGGGAAGGACGAGGAGCTGGCCGATTTGGTGCGGCGACTCGTGGAAACCCTCGCACGATACTCTGATCGCCTCCCCTTCGACCTCGATCGCCAGGTCCCGCTCGGATCTGTGATCTCGTGCCGTGTCTAGATACTGTTTCGATCTTTTGGTGTCTCGTTGTTAGGGGATTTGTGGGGTCCGGGTGCAAAGGTGACACCTTGTTTGGGGAAAGGCTAGGATTTTGCTATTTTTGTAGGCTGGGTGTTCTTCCGTTAAGTAGTTACTGCGTAGATTTCGGTGCATCGATTTGGTAATGCGTTATGCAAGCTTGGAACGCGTATGTCTTTGGATATTTAGGTGGGGATTTGCAGGTGTTCACTGTTCACTTCAAAATATGACTCTTTTGGGTAATGTGGTCGAAATTGGCGAAAGGTTAGGGATTACTGTGCTCCAGTGATTTTGATGTGCCCTTTAGGTTCGTAAATATCGCTACAAGAATCAGTTACTGTATGTCTGTATACGATGGTTGGTTAGCGAGAAAAATGCGAACTTTTGCATGGATTTGTCTATGTGATCGCAAGAAATGATCTACGTCTGGTGTCAGATAATGAGTCGGTAGGGAATTATTTAATGACGCATTGTTATTTATTGTGTTTCTTGAGTCCAATGTATTATTGACATTTCTAAATACCATGTAGTAGACGCTGAGGCCTGTGCCAATCTATGTTACAAGAACTGTTTGAACATTGATATGATTCCACAAAACAAGTGCTTGGTGCAAGCACTGGACGTATCTGACATGGTTGGTTTGATTGGCAGCATTATGGTGTAACTGTATTGTAGCAGTGTAGAAAATGAAGGAGACACTCGTATGGCTTTCACTGAAAAATGTAGGCATTCTGACAGATTGCTTGATGTCATTTTAAATCTAGCTTATTTGAAGTTTGGGTGGGTGATTTACTGATTGGTGTCAACGTTTGGTCCTTGGTTAGAACAAAAAGTTGTAGCAAATTTTGTGTGTCCTCTAAAACAAAGTCCATCACTTCCCATGTTTATGATATGTTAGTTTGAATCCTTGTTACAAGAATTATTGAAGTAATTCATTTTCCTGCTTTAGAAACTTCGCTCACTTACCACACTTGCCGCCATTGCAATCACACTTCTGTTTGCCTGGAAACTGTTGAAAGCACCCCAAGAGCAACCTCGGAGGCCACGTAGGCGAGTCGCCCCATCATCTAGCAACACCAGCAGTAGATCACGGCCAGGTGCTTTGTCCTCAACAGATGCATGTTCATCTTCAGCAGATTCAAGAGCACAGGAAGCAATTAACCAGCTTTTCCAGCCAGTAAACGTATTGCTTGCTTTCTTTGTTGAATACTGAAATGATGTATCTGTTTTTACAACCGTTGGATTGATAGTTGCTCATTTTCTTCTCCAGTTGACTCTTGAGCAGCTTGTCAGGCATAAGCTGAGTGAAGGACGAAGGGTATTATGCAAACTAACTGCTTTCTCACTTTTGCCATCAAATGTCAAGAGTTTTGTTCTACCAATGCATGCTTTTCACTAGTGTGGGAATAACTACTTTTAGGTCACATGCCGGTTACTTGGTGTGATTTTGGAGGAAACAACACCAGAGGAGCTTCAGGTGGGCAAAAATGCTGCTGCAAAATTTGTCTTGACTTTTTTTTTAAAAAAAATCATATCTTCATGGATTTATATCTCATTGCAGAATCATGTCACAGTGAGACCTTCCGTCGTGGAGGTTCTTCTAGAAATTGCAAAAATCTGTGATGTCTATCTGATGGAGCGCATTCTCGGTGATGAAATTGGGGTAAATCTGGAAAGAGCTCTTATGTTCTCTCTTGACATTTATTTTTTGCGTCAGTATACTTGCATCATCATATGCATACGAAATAGTAACCAGTTTCCCTTTGATAATGGAAGCATTTGAATAAACAATTACTGGGTCTGCTATACACTACCTAGTAACTTTGGAGCAGACCATTAGAAGTTGACCCCCAGCACGGTTAAATGATGATGCAGGAAAAGGTTCTGTCTGCCCTGAGTGAAGCTGGACTTTTTACTGGTGGTTGCTTGATAAAAGACAAGGTAAGCTTCAGGATGAGGCCATTTTAGATATTAAGCTGATTTATCATAATTTTGGTATTGCTTATAGCCCTAGATAATTGCAATGCAACTTTTTAACATTTCTTGAAATCTATAGGTTCTCTTCTGTAGTACAGAAAATGGTCGTATCTCTTTTGTTCGGCAACTGGAACCTGATTGGCACATTGACACAAGTCCTGAAATTGTTCACCAATTAGCTGTAAGTCACAGTTGCAACAATGTAGTATTGCCATTTTCTAGAATCAGGGTTTGATTTAATATTCTCTCTTGCAGAGGTTTATCAAATATCAACTACACATTTCGCCACAGCGATCAGAAAGAGTAGCGTCCAATGTTTTCAGCTCTACAAGCTTGGAACAGTTCTTTGGAGGCCTTGATCAGAGATGATAAAATGAGGTAGAGCACTAACATCCTCATGTGTACTGGCGAGTTTGTTATGGAACTATTAGATGCCCCATAGGCCCATATGTCATTATTATTTATAACCTAAATTAACATAAAACATCTATATGTTCCAAACAACCGGAAGATATGGCTGACATATGATTCCAGCTGAAATGCCCTAATCTATTGAATGTGTATATCTGCAGGTCGAACTCCAGCAAGCCATGGCATAGTGAAAACTGAGAAGAACATCATTGTTCATTTTTTTTCTTGAATGATGGAACTCGTTTTTCATGTATTATGTGTAAAAGTCTTGTGGCGTGTGCTAAACTTGTTCTGCAATGTCCCATAAGCCATGGAAAGAGATAGCACCTGTAGCATACTTCATGTATAACCAAAATACTTACAACTGTCAAGCTGTTAACCCTTTTCACCATTTATTGCGCACAAGGTGTCCCATTAGAGCTTGCTACCTGCGGTATACAATTTTAGAGAGTAAGTTGCGCATTGCACCACCTAAATTGACATGAGTAGTGTTGCCAATCCTTGAAACATAGCATCATGTCTTGTGCCAAATCATACGCGACACTGACACCGTTGTCTAACGTGGTGGCAATTGGTGCCGCATCTGTGCGTGCGCTCGTGATGTCAGCTGGCCAGTTTGATGTGCCCAAATCAATGGGCTGGCGCAAGCGATACAATAGTGCAATGTGCAACTCATGTCCATTTATGTGGTGCAATGTGCAATTTCTACTTTCACAAAATAGAAGTGTTCTGAATTGAACTCTGCAATGGCATTTCTGTAAAGTTTCAACATAAACAAAGCGAAATCCAGCATCCACTCGAATAAGAATATCTCCATCTCATTCTTTCTGCATATCCTATCATAACATTTTGGAGTAATCAAAATCTCCAGTGGCATGAACTACAAGCAAGATGCACTCAAATAACGAGCAAAATTTCAAGCAAGTCCAAATTGTCTATCTCGTTCAGTTGGGCTTTTCTTCTTGGCACCTAGAGCATGTGCATGTGAATCCGTAGTCCGCAAGCTGCGCCTGCCTCTCCTCGTATGGAAGGTCTTCATCAATGTAGGAGATGGTAATCTAGAACGTTCGTTGTTAGTAGGTAGCAAAATAATCTAGGACGTTCTCTTGGTTGCACAACAAAGATGAGTTGACATGACGTTAAAACAAAGTACCTCGTCGTCCTTGCTGATAGGCTCCAGAGCAATTATCACTCCATGACCATCATTATCCTGCAGCCATAGTTCAACGGCTTTTATCTGCATTGCTGACTGGCAGTTTGGTAGGAAAATGAACTAATCAGCTAGAAGAAAAATATACATTACCTCATCTCTTTTAAATGCTTTAGCATTTGGACAACATGAATGGTTCATACAGCTTTGCAAAGGAAAGAACGCTGTCCCTGCCAATGAAAAGTTCAATAAATTTTATACTGTTGGACAAATAGAAAATGGCAGGTAGCAGTACTGTGGAGGAGTAAATTAGAGGAAGAAGTTGCAGATACCCTCACAAGGAACTGAATAGTCATCACCTAGAGCATCTAGAAATGGCCTTGTCACCTTCTCGGCTCCCCCCTGGGTACATTACATTTCAGATTAACAAAACTATTAGGTACATTCCAGATTAAAAATCTTACGAGAAAGAAATTAAGCCAATCATCAAACAAACCTTCTCGTTGTCTGGAAGATCATCAATATGTATGAAATAGTCTTCAACTGGCGATGCAACAACCAAACCACTGGAATAAAAGAGAGGAAAGAATGTTCAGAGCCTATGTAAGTCGAATGCAGCACTAACATTTGTTTCCATTGTAGAAGGGTGGAAAGAAAGAACAATGACAAGAATGTACATTCATCAAAATGAAACAGGAAAAAATAGATTTACTTACAGATTGTTCAGCTCAAACATGCCAATTATATGGCCATAAACCTCAAGAGAAAATACTAGACAATGTCAAGGGAACTTGAACGAGAAGGTGAGCTACTCATAGATATGAAACAAATCTCATAGATATGAAACAAGTCTTGTAACTACTAGAAAGGATACAGGGTGCACACTCAGCATCAAAGATTGCATCCTTGAGAAGCTGCAGTGACTGCAAAATACAGAAGAAATGATCAGCCCATCAGTGACTAAGATAAGATGTAGCGAGTAAAAAAGGGCATCTTTCAATTAAAAGCTATCCACTTTTTGCGCGCCATCACTATATTTTTCAAGTGATGTGTTAGTGAAGAGAGCCCCATCAAATCCGTCCAGACTCCAGAGCACAATACCATCAATAGAATATGAACCGGAAGTTTCATACAAGTGAAAGATCTGCTGGCATAATTACCGTAAATGCTAGATCCCTTATTTGCTGCCTAAATGAATCTTCATCACAGGAATTAACGTCCTCAGGCAAAGCAAGACAATCCCACCATCTGCAATCACAAGATTTTTTTTTTCACAAATTAGGTTAGAAAAATATTTTGAAGCAACAACACGAAGGATCGAGTAGTAGGACAAGGTAAGTGAAAGCTATGCAGAGCTAAAAAATAAGTGAAAGCTATGCGGAGCTAAAAAAATAACTCTGCAGTGCTACTAAAAAAATGGGAGAAGAAAAGGCGCATCCATGCCATAGGCATCTCATTAATTGTTATAAAAGGGTTGAACAGAAATCTACCATTAAATTGTTGCTAACACACTTGATAAAAGAACCTTCAAATGTCATGCTTAACGCCAGTTGCACAATTAAATAACACTGCTTATTAGTGCCATACTAAAAACTACCAATCACCAGAGGAGGAATAGTTACATATAAATTCATGCTTTTACCTCTTTTTGAAGCCCATAGAAAGTGGTTTCCAAGCTTCCATAAGCAAAGAAAAGTTTGATTCATCTGTTTTGTTTTGAAATGCGTGCTGCCTTTTGAGTTTCTTGTACCTCAACATGGTGAAAGTGATAGCCTGACACATGAAACAGCATGAGTTCATGCATGAGAATCAGGAAACCTTATTTGTTAGTAGCTATAAGGAAATTGCATGTGCTTATTTTGTTCCCTCTATTTGGTATTCTTGGTATTGCTATTCAATGTCGTCTTGTGCAATAGTCTGTCCTGGTGTGTGGGTAAGTAGGCTCTAAAGATCAGAAAATTGCAGGTTCATAGATTTTCTGACAGACATAGGTGAATCATTATCAACTCAAGTTTGAAGCTCAAAAGCTTTTGCATTCGACCATGGCTAAGTCCTAGTCTTCCCATATATTAAGAAAATACCACTAGGAGAATATTAGAAAAATGAGAAACTAAGATGGACAATTGGACACTTACAATTTACACTTGATATTTTGG
Organism: Bonia amplexicaulis; assembly: GCA_036346245.1. NCBI lineage: Eukaryota > Viridiplantae > Streptophyta > Magnoliopsida > Poales > Poaceae > Bonia > Bonia amplexicaulis. The sequence continues at coordinate 18,100,579 of CM070746.1, forward strand.
TGCTTAGTATATTATAGATACTTCTATCACATACCTTGGCAGCAACCAAGAAAATATCATTGGTTCCTGAAAATAAAGAGTGGTTATTATCAGATGACAGCTTGACAACCTCAATCACAACCATCATCAATAATGAGCGAATTGATCTAGCATATATGTAAGAAATAATGAACATAACACTATGATGACCCAGATTCATCAATTCATACTGCTACCTACCATTAGCATGCTCTACGAATTTCTGAAGAGTGGATCTCCGGGATGATTCAGTCTTGGATCCAGTACACAGCAAAGAATGATAGGATTCCCAATCGGAATCTGCACATGATTGGCTACACAAGAATGAACAAGTTATTTTTTTTCTCTCAAGATTAGATGTTATATCCAAGGAACAATAAGAATAAGCTATATGTTCTATAGATGCAAGTTTCTGATAAGGCGATTGGGTTTGAAGTTTAACATGATCAACTACTATAACTTATGATGAAAATGGATGTATAACATTTTGTAGTCAAAAGATTTAGGCCTCAATAAATATTACTAATATCACCAAGTATGATGTCAAAAGGAGGGGTGAAATTATAAAACTATTAGCAACTCAAACCTGCAGTAGCGTTCTTCCTCACATCCACGACAAGCAACAACTTGCGGTAAAGCAAAATGATCTGTGAAAGGCAGTGACAGATCACCAGTTATAAGTGATTCTAAGACCTCTTGTGGCAAAGTATTACTATTTCCCTTTGTTGCACCAGAAGAACCGGTGCTCAATCCCACATCACTTCCATGGCAGTGTCTCTCATTAGTGCAGCCACTGCTTGCACCAGCACCAATGCTTTGCCAGTACAGTCTTCGTCCAATCTGGAACTCTATAGAACCAATGAAGCGGAAGCAATAACTACACACAGCGCAGTCAATCTGCAACAGAACACATAAAATGGATACAACATTTCAAGGAGGAATGGCTCACATAAAAAAATGGAAAAAAATAATTTACATGGGATCAATTTTAAAAGAAGGCGAACCTTGTTAAGACTGTGCTGAGCACCGACCAATATTTGATCCTTTAGAATTAGGTCCCCTTCAGCGAAATCCTTGTTTGCACAAACACCTGCAAGAAACAGTTGGTTCAAATGGCTTGGCTTTTACCTTACGCCAATTTTATACAAGAATCCCATGTTTGCCGGATTGCTGACCCATAAGGTAAGTATTTATTCAGTAACAGCACCTTTCCCATGCTCGCCGCTGTAGCTTACTTTTATACCATCATGTTTCTTAGACTGTATGAGTTCATCATAGTATTCCTGAGAATAGAAGTAACATAGTTGTGTTGTCAAATGTGAGCAAGAAATCCTAGGCAATACTTCATCTAATAATGACAAGGACGGAGCAAAAAAAAATCCACCCAAAAAATTTTTAAACTTAGCATAAAATTTACTCCTCCAACTTTATTGGCCTCAGGGACTAAACAGCCTATAAGCATCTTGAATCTTAAAACTGTACCTCTGGGAAGAAAAGACTTAAATCACACGGTTACTGTTGCAAACTAACGAAGGAACCACACATATCGCCACTCTCATCTCACAGGCCTAAACATCCTTTCATGTTGACAAAAAAAAGAAAGAAAAGATCCGCCTTTCTCAATAAGATTGAATAAAACCAAACCACAGATATCGCCACCCAAATAGTGCTCCTCCCTGCCATCATAATATCAGTTTATCTTAGCAAAATTTCCGACATTGATACCATGAAAAGCCTAAAAATCCAATCTTTCCACCAAACAAACAGCTGCCGCAACACAACTTAGTACAATCAAGGAATTATCAAGCAATCAGATGAGACCAAGAGGAGGGAGAAGGAAGGAAAAGGAGGGAGAAGTACCTGGGCGGATCGGTGGGGAGGGTTAGCGAGGAGCTGGGCGATTCGGGAGGCGAAATCCCTGTCCAGATCGCACGGGCTGACGCTGCTCGTACCCATCTCGTCGGTGTTAATTGGTGTTTCTTGCGGCTGGTTCTTCCGCCGCTGGGCGCCGCCTTCGGCTGCTGGGGTTTTCTCAAGCCTCGAGCAGTCGAGCTGGAACCTACGCGTAGCAATTGGTGTACGCCTTCCGAGTTTTGAGGCAGAGAAACGGTATAAGATTCGAACGTATGCCTTCACTTGCCTTCTCCCTCACGTCTCTCACCCGACTATCACGAGATAACATTTCTAATAAACTCTCACCACCTCTCACTCATCAACAATAACTACCACGAGATAACATCTACTAATAAACCCTCACCGTCTCTCACTCGTCAATAATGACTACCACAAGATAACATCTACTAATAAAGAGAGTTGATTAAAGTACCGTCATCATCATCATGTTGTGGAGGGAGGTCGAAGAGACAATAGACCCGTGGTGAAGGGCATTGGGTGGTGATGAGGCTACAATGAGGCTACTGTGCAATAAATATTAGGTTGAATGGGTGAAGAGGAGGAGGGGTAGGGTAGGCGGAGGGAGAGCACGGAGCTAGACCTGGGTTAGAGAAGAAGGTAAGAAGGGTGACGTGGAGAAGAGAGAGGAAGGGAAGGGAAACGGTGGATAAGAAGGCGAGGAGAGCGGCGCTGGTTGGATGCTATACCTTTTGGAGTGTGGTGTAGTAGCATTCTTCGATGTATGAGTATGCATTTTTTTAGAGAGAAAAGTATGGGCCGTATGGCTCTAGTGCATTGATAATAATCTTACATTGTTATATAACTCTAGAAAATGATACTGGACAGTCGTCTAATAGCATTAAAACTATCATATGCTTCAGTCACAGCTCAATTCTATTATTCGTATCTTATCCATTCCCCTTCTCTACTGCTTCTTTCCCCCTCTTCACCTAACTCCACTACTCATCGTCCTTTCTTATCCATCAAAAGCATTGTAGCTTCTATTCACAACTCAACTCCACCATTCCTATCTTATTCATTCATCTTCTCTCTCCATCTACCAAATGCTATTCATCTCCCACACTCCCCTTGCTTCCTCTCTCTTGACTCCTCTCCACAATTGAGCAGCTCTTGATCTCCTTGCCGCTGCCCTCTCCACACCCACCCTACTCTCTCTCTCTCTCAATTTCGTCACCTCCATCAATTTCGGCAAATGCCGATGATGGTTTCACCGTTTCTGGTCACTAGCGACGTCCTCTCAGCACTATCATCTCATTTTTGCGCTAATGTCAAGTCTATCATTTCCAGTGAGTTTTCCCCCAAATCTCCACATCTTCTACTTCTATTTTATCCATTCCCCTTCTCTACTGCTTCTTTCCCCCCTCTTCACCTAACTCCACTACTCATCGTCCTTTCCTATCCATCAAAAGCATCGTAGCCTCTATTCACAACTCAACTCCACCATTCCTATCTTATTCATTCCTCTTCTCTCCATCTACCAAATGATATTCATCTCCCACGCTCCCTGTGTTTCCTCTCTCCTGACTCCTCTCCACAATTGAGCCGCTCTTGATCTCCTTGCCGCTGCCCTCTCCACGCCCACCCTACTCTCTCTCTATCTCAATTCCATCACCTCCATTAATTTCGGCAACTGACGGTGATGGTTTCGCCGTTTTTGGTCACCAGCGACGTCCTCTCAACACTATCTCCCATTTTTGCGCTAATTTCAAGTCTATCATTTCCAGTGAGTTTTCCTCCAATCTCCACATCTTCTTCTACCTCTATCTGGTTCCTTTTGTTTGTTGCGGTGATTCTTTAGGTTGTTGCATCAAGTGTTATATTTTGTTGCAAGGGGGTATTTCCAATGTTGCAACATGAGAGATATTTGGTGTGGCAGTTTTGCCAAATTGTTGCAACATGAGTTTTTATTCGTTGCATTAGGTTTGATGAGTCGTTGTTGTATCATCTTATAAAAACAGTCCAATGTTTTTTAATGTTTGATATATTCTTCTTGTAAATCTAAGGTATTTTTTTAAAAAAAAATCTTCTCAACATTCCACTCTATATATTCTACATCATTCTACTGGACGTCATAATAAGGCACGAAACGGTGTGATGTTTTGGTGTTTCACATGCTTCGCTTGCACATCATCCATATTTGTTCTCTTTCGAGAAACCATTGTCACGGTAGAATCTAGAAAGTGAAGTTGTCGTGTCGCATAGAACATACCAGAACCTCTCAGGTAACACAACCAACCTAGAAGAAGCAGTTGGCTATCTTTCCTCTGCAGCACGAGCTATAATTTTCTTTTCTAGGCAAGCCATAACATCGATCTTGCAGTCACACATATATAGAGAGAAATCAAAGCACTAAAATTGAAGGATTTTTATGTCATATATACACAAATAGCAGATTTCTTTTGTAGATATAAGACTACTCTTATCAGCAGGCCCCCGAGCATAATTACATAAGCTAGCAGACCCTGCGTCACCCAACAATCAGAGCATTGCAAAACTATCTCGGCTCCAATTGTCAACCATGGTGAGCTGCATGAACCAACATTGCAAGAGCTCAAAAAAAACTTGCGCATTAATGGTGCGCCAAGGCTTGTAATCGCTATAGCCCATAAGTTAGCATTGTCGAGACAAAATTCACCTACCGACAAAGGATTACAAGTTGTCATCATATCTGGAAGAGATATATGAGATCTTCTACAGTGAGCTGAGTTGCATTGCCATCGGGTTTGTCCTCACCGAAAGTAGATTGGATCATCTCTCCCTTTTTCTCCTGGCAAGAGAAGCATACACATTTGTCAACAAACAAGGATAGAGAGAGAGAGAAGACACGCACAAGCATGGAAAGACGGTCCACGATGAATTGAGGAATTGACCACTAGTGTATACTCCACACATGTATAATTACTCAAACAGACCTTCCAACTAACAAAATTTCTCAAAAGATGTGAATAAAGTTGCATATCTATACAGATTTTAACTAGTTTGTTATATCATCAATCTCACATTAAAGATTAATCAGACATATCACCAGTATAGGGTCTCAAAAATATGATAAGCGAGTCTTTTTTTGAAGTCTTAGACCTCGTTTAGAACGTGGTCCTACAGAAATTAAACTATTTTTTTGGGAAATTTCCTTTTTCTGAAATTCATGCATTCAACCCGTCCAATGCACCCACGGGCTGATATTTTATGGCCCACCAACCATGATAATCACAGCATCGCCATGTTGTCGCCTTGGCGACATCTAGGCGTCGTGGGGTCCAGAGGGACACCATAGAGTTTCGTCATGACAACCATCCTCTCCCACTCCCATCCTATGGTTGCCCCTATCTTCAGCTGGCGGGAATGGCTGGATCCAGTTGGATTAAGGCTGGGGGCAATTGGGTTTGGTGGAGACGGGGCGGGAGGCGGGGGAAGCACCGGGAAGAGAAGGCGGCGAGCGGGGGGGAGTAGGCGCCAGGGAGGGGAGGCACCTGGGGGAGGAGGCTTCGGGGAGAGGAGGTCATGGGAGAGACAGCGGGAGAGGGAGGAGTCGGGAGAGAGAGCAATTATACGAGGGGGGCTGACAGACTGGTGTATGTACTCCATCATATATATGTATGCATGTAGAGTGTATGCCTCGCCGTGACATCGCCATGGCATCCTAGTGTCTCTTAGGTGTCGTGGTCGCCAATTACGCTGTAACAATGATGCCGCCGATAATGCTAGCAGTCATCAGTCAGTAACTCAGTGTGCATATGCAACAGAACAAAGCTTTGTATTCACAAGATAACCCTGTCCTTCTCGACTTATGACTTATGATTTATGGTTTTCTCTTAACAAATAAACAAATAAATGAAACGGTTTCTTCACCATATTTTGAAGTGGCTTGTCGGAATAACTTTTTCGAAGCGGCTTATCGGTATTCGGTTTGTTCATACAAGCATTCATCCTAGGGCTAAAACCCATAAATGGAAGTTAAAAATAAAACAAAACAACTTTACGCTATTTGCTAATTGCTACACTGACTACTAGGGAAGAAGAGATACTAGCAAGACATAATTGCAGCTTTCTCTATCCAACCAAATGAGCAGAACAAGAGTAATTAACCCAGTTGTACAGTCAAAACTACAAAATAGGAGTAGAAAATAATTCACAAACAACCGCCAAACTTCAGAAAAATACAATCAAACATCAAATCAATAGAAAACCAACTATGTAGTATGATTTCTCATGCATGAGAGGAGGGGCTGAGGCCCACCGCGAACGGGCTGGGCGGCCCAAAGTACGGCATGCTCGCCGGCGGCGCGGCGGACGATGAAGCGACCCCGGGGAACGCGGCCACGGCCGGCTGCGTCAGCGAGTTGGGCGGCGTGGTGGCGGCGGTGGCCGGGAGCGGGTCGCCGTCCACGGGTTCGGCCTGGCATTCGGGCCACCGGCAGGCGGGCTGGGCCTCCGGCTCCCCTCGTGCGGTGGACCAGCCCGAAGCCCAGGACGAGGCCCACGACGAGGAGCACCGAGACGAGGCACAGGAAGATCTTGGTGGCTTTGCCTACATAGCAACACATTGGAAGCTCTTCTTCTGCTCCTCGTCACCTCAGTCCTCACTGGCTGTACTGATCTTTCTCTCAGCTACCACTCTCATAATAGAGAGAGAGAGAGAGAAGAAGGTGGATATTGGAGAATGATGGTGAGATGGGTCCAGAGGAGGGGCACTTTGGCCTCCTCACTTTGTTTTCGGTGTTGGTGCTGGTTGTCGGTTTAGCACTCGTGCATGCATGGCTTCACGTGAAGGAGAGAGAGAGTGAGATGTTAGTATAGTAGTCAGCAACATACTATATTATATTATTACTAAATATAACGAACAATCACCAGTGGTGAATACAGGTTTTAATGTTCATGCAGAGCAGTGCAGTGCAGTTCAGTATTCAGTGTGTTTATGCACAACAGAAACATATCAGTCTGCTATGTTCAGTGTTGTTTTGTACAACAGAAAACTGAGTCGGAGATACGGCATTCCGTAGTGTATTCTATATTCCCACTCTTCCTGCATTGACCTGACCGGTCCAGGTAAATACTAGAGTTGCTATCAGTAAGCCAGTAAGTACCAGGTTGCACAAGCAATTCAACCCATCTGCTGTTGCTTGTGTTAGAAATGGGGCTTACTCTGCCGACACAGGCACACAGTTAGTGATAACTAATTGGGAGTCTAGGACAAAGATGAAAATGAACTATGTAGGTATAGAAACACTACAGAGTATGAGATAATGGTGGTTTTGAGGAAGGCATTGTACACCACAGTCCATGGTGCTTCTCCAATAATGTTCACCCTTTTCTTCATCTTTTGTCTTTTTAGCTTGTCTTCTCTGACTTTTGGAAGACAGAGTATTTGGGGCACAAATCTGAAGCCAACCTGTGACAAGTCGATAGTTGGTCACATGTTGCATTGGGCCACAACAGCTTGCAGATCTGTTCATTCCTAGGTGGTTAGGTATGGCGCTTCAGGTCCATATCTGTTTGAAATTCTTTTCACTCGGAAGCAAAAAATTTTGTTATACTGATACTTCTTTTTAACGCTTTGTTATGCTAATATGGGGCACCTAACAAGCTGATGGTACAACCTACTAACATAATCTAGAAATTTTACAATGACTAAATTAGCTGCCTGTGACATTTGATTACACCTGGGGATTTGCACTTCTGCAGCGTGTGCAGAGATCATCACAATTTTATAGTTCGTCGTCAGAGTGCATTTTGGAACTACTGTATATCGACCACTGTCATGTGATTGTGAGGTATGGTGTTAACTTTGTTCCAGGAGAAAACGTATACATTGTAAATAAACTGAAAAAACACAAAAGAATTTCTGAATTTCTCTATTCTCTTATTTGCTCCTTTTTTTCTTTGCTTTTCTTCTTACAAAACTGACTACAAGGCTAATACTCTTCTACTAGCATATGTATTCGAACTTCAAGTTGGACACAATTTCAACTTGAGTTATACATGGAGACGGACTCTACTACGTCTTGAACTCTAAGTCAAGATTATTTCTAACAATCTCCCTCTTAATCTTGACTTGACATGCTCTAGTTTTAATCTCAATGCATTACGAACTACCAGCCACGCTTTCACATGAAACGTTTTACATGCAAGCTAAATGTAGGGACTCAACTCAACTGGTACGGATTCATCCAGATGCAAAGATTCTAAAACATTAATGCAATTGGACTCAACTACGCCTTACTGAACTCATACTTGACACAAAACGATGACATATCTCCTCGACGTTCTGATTTCTTTTCACCTTACTTGAGTTTGGACGGCGACCATCTTCTCAACGTCCTTGACTCAACTCATCATCAGAGTATTGTTGATTCATCATCGCTGAGCGTTTTAGCAAGAAACGCTTTCTTCATTCTCGGCTTGGGGTTTTCTCTCTTGGCACAGGAATTGTGCTTCGCCTCGGAGCACCTTCTTTGCGTCTCGTCTGTTGATCGAGACCCGAAAAGAAGTCCGTGTCTTCGCTGACTTTCTCGACCGAGAAAGCGAAGGACGTGCCGCATGCGTCTTTTCCCGGAGAGATGCGCGAAGACGAGCGACGTGCACCTCAGGAGCGCCGCACGAGACGCGTTGAAACGGAATCGTCTAGACGATTTTTCCAACAACTCGATTCTTAGCTTGGCTCTGATATCACTTGTTAACTTTCTTCCAGGAGAAAACGCACACATCGCAAATAAACTGAGAGAACACAGAAGAATTTCTGAAATTATCTATTCTCTTATTTGCTCCCCTTTTTTCTTGTTTTTCTTCTTACAAAACTGGCTACAAGCCTCCTCAATATACAGGCTAATACTCTCTTACTAGTATACGTATTCGGACTTTAAGTTGGACATAACTTCAACTTGAATTATATCTGAAAGACTCTACTACATTTTGAACTATAAATTAAGATTATTTCTAATATATGGCAACAGACAAGGTGAACCACATTGTCAACTCCAAAACACATGTAACATCCAGAAAGTAAAGTCGCGATTCCAGTACCAACTGAAGGCAAGCGAACTTATTCTGTCATACACACTGGAGCATGCAGACGCTTTTTTTTTTTTTTTTTTGAAAGCATCATGCAGACGCATTTTCAAGACCCGACCAAGCAGTACTCACAGAGCAGTTCCAGAAGACAAGAAGGCAACTACTATTCGATCACTATATCAGGAGGAGCGGTAGTGGTAGAGCCAAGTGATTCAGCAGAAGCATCCACCATCTTCTTGACCTCATCTGGATTTGCCCCAACAATCTTCTTCACCACCTCCTTGTCCTTGATGAGAAAAAATGTGGGCATGGCCTTCACTCCAAGCTTGGATGAAACACTCTGCATGTACAGTGCAGCATAGTGCTTAGCTTAATTAGGCTATCTTCAGAGCAGTATACTAACTTAACGGATATATATGCAGGGCATTTTTCTGACAAATGATTATCCCATAATCTTCAGGAAAAACAATAAAACATAGTATAAACATGAATGCATCAAACTCTTAAGAGATTCTCAAGATAAATCTATGTCAAAGCATCAATTTAGGCTTTCCCTTACTCCCCCCTCTCTCTATTTCTCAGAAGAGATTTCAGTGTAAATATAATTTCTCAAAGAGATGTGATCATGGGAGTTCTTCAGATTTACATAAACAACAAGCCATAAGACCAGGAGATTGGAGAATGATTACCTGGACATCATCAACATCCACATAGAGGAACAATACCTCAGGGTGGGTCTGAGCTAGCTCCTCAAACTTGTAGTTCATGGACAGGGATGTCACACACCATGATGCCCCAAAGTGAGCAACAACCTGCACAACATGGAGGCATAATATGACCAGGTTTCTTTTTGGACTAGAACAGCTATCACCAGGGTAATCTATTTCCATTTCTTACTCATAAATCTCAATTATAATGAAAAGAAAAAACACAAAGAGCAAAAAGGAAGAACAAAAACGAACTTGCTAAGGATTACAGAAAGCAAGTTTCTTAAAGAGTGTTGAATCCCACAAAAGTGACGATGTTATTGTATACATCTCACGTTCTAACATATTCATAAAGAGCAATAGCAAGAATCCTCGACCAACCGAACTATGATTTGAGAATCCACAACATCCATCTTTTTTTAAAAAAACAAGGATAATTCACAACATCAAAAGGCATTGTTAGAATATTGAACAGAATCTCAACAAGAACAAAAGAATTAGGCCAAAGGAAGGATGTGGCGAAGAAAAAGGCAAGGAAGGGGAACCCACAGGACGGCCTTCACCGCTCGCTTGATTGGTGAACAGCTCCCATGCCTCCTCCTTCTCAACCTTCACAACTTTGGAATTGCCAACCCCCCGCTGCTGCTGGATCTCCATACGGCCTAAGAAGTAAGAACAGAATCCTCTCCTCTCTCTCTTGCTCTTGGTCTTCTCCTCCTTGGCCCCTCCCCGAAAAAATCACAGACTGTCTACAGGAAACAAAAGTGCCAACCCACTCCGCACATCAGATAAGCATGGGTTTATATTCTACAGCTGGTGGGTCCTGCCTCATTTTGGCTGGTTTGATTTTCTTCTGGAATCAGGATCCTATGCAGTGCTTGAGAGGTAATGAGATTATAAGAACCACACAAAAGATATGGTCAATGGTAATAAAAACCGTGATGTAGGAATGGTAACATATTAATAGAATTCTTATCTCCTCGCGAAAAAAAGGAATTTTTATCAGGTGACTTGGCCTGGTCAATTAGCATGAGAACAAGTTGTACTTGAGCCGGCCAATTAGCATGAGAACAAATTGTATGTCAGGTCTGCGTCATGGGACATTGGTAACGCTAACTTCCAATGCGATGTTTGTATTGCTAGTTTCTTGTAGTCAGGCATATGATAAGTCTCATCGCGTTGTAGAGCCCTCTACCTTCTTCCTCGATTTTCTATAACTCTCATCACTCTGACTGAATAATTTAGACAGCAAGTTTGTATTCTCCTATTATAAAGTAACTTTTCACATCCCATTTGGTAATATATGCAACTACTATAGAGAACACTCATATAACAACCTGGCAACAACATCCGATTTAAACTAATAGGTTAGTATAGGTAGAAAATCCACATGGAGGAAGGGGAAAAACAGCTTGTTTACCTAAGAAGGCATAGCACACAGCATCACCTGAAAAACACGGGCCTCACGAGTTAGGATTTACTTCTACGTCATTTCGTGTAGATGTGGACCCCTGCGAAGTAAGTAGTAACTGAAAAATGTCACTTTCTGAACTAACTAAAAAGTAGAGACAAGGCCAACAAGTTTTGCAACTGCGATGCGGTTCATAAATTTGATGGACGTAGCAGTAAATTCTTATCAAATCTCAAATTTATTTCATACATCATGGTACAATTTAGTTGAATTCAATCAAGTCATCAGCTTGTCACTTTGATGCTGCATAGAACTCCAATGAAAAATTACTCTGGTATCTGGGAATCTTACCAAGTTTCATCCTATCATCTCAACATGTTTTGGGCTTTTTAGTACTCTTGCTTATCAGAAATATTCTTTTCGAGAGATAAAACCAATATAAGGAATCTAGGGCCTCCCTTGTTCTTGCAGACAAACATATCCAGAATACTCTACACATTTTTCTTGTATTTTTTTTTAAATTTTAGGCAATGCGACAATTCGATATGATGTGAGCAATAATTAAGGTATCAAGCTCCGCTCAACCGATCAATAAGTGCACAACAATCCCATCTAATGGTGGACCTGGTACAGTACAAAAGATTAGTTGGGGGCTCCAGCATGTAGTTTCAAAATCAATCGTCAAGCGATTAAATTGCGCAAAAGGGAGAACCGGCATTCCAATTTCCAAACACGACTTAGCGACTAGATGGCATGAAACCTCGAAATAAAAGCACCAGTAGACGATTGCAACATTAACCTGGCATTGTCCATCCACACTAGTAAAAAAGATCACTGCTTTGTTCGAACAATTATCAAAAAATTGAAGTGCGCCTCGCTGTCTACTAACAAGTGTACTATTGCAGCACACAGTTACACTCAAAATTCATGCGACTGCATTGAATTGAGCCTGGCAAATAACGTGATTGGGGAGAATCAGAAGCGTAGAAGAACCTACCACAAAACACTAGCATTCATTTCCGCTGGCTACGGTTCGGGCCGCGCTCCGACCTTGGCTTGGCCGAGGTTCCGGAGTACGAGCGCCGGAGATGAGAAGGCGAGGTGTCGAAGCCTCTGATCGTCGACTGCCTCCGAAGACGAACTCTCAAGTCTCAACTGCCTTGTTTGCGTCGGCCGGCCGCGCCGTCGATTAGAATTTTCTCGCTTCCGGCGCTCCGCGGCCTCCGCCTCGCCACGGCCGCGGCGCACCTGGGCCGGGCAGGTCTGAATTGTTACTGGGCTCGGCCTACAGAGGTAGCCAAATACGTTGAGCCTGCTGAATCGGCTCACAGAACAGTAGTATAGGTATGTGCTGAACCGATACAGCACGAGGAGCTCCGTCGTGTCTGGGCCGCCGCCCCAGCTCAGCATGCCAGCACGGCATTACCTCCGAAGACGAACTATCATTTTTAAAATGAGAGATGATTCCATACTTTTCTCAATAGTAATTTACATAATTTTTAAAATATAATAAATAGTAGATAGATGTTACTTATCTCTTTATTTACTTTGAGATTAATGCTACTCTTATTAGAGAGGAAATCATTGAAACATTACTCGAATTGAACTTTATATAGTAAATTTTATAAGTATATATAATTGTATCTTTATTTTAAAAATTTTATGTACTTTCTTACATTTTTAAAAAAATTTATGGCAAATAGGCTAGACGGATTTCCTTACACTTCAAGCTAAATAGGCCCGGACCAGCACGATCCGGCTCGTCAGCTTGTTGGATCATGCCTGAGCCACCCATTGTCTGCCCTTCGTGGCCTCAACGAGAAGTTCTCTCATATGATGCCAATCCTCAAGATGCAACGAATGTTTCCTACGTTCATGGAGACTCGTTCGCATCTTCTCTTGAAGAGATCACCAAGAACTCCGGCAGCGTCGCTCTCTATTTTCCTTGGGCGGGGGTGGCGGCGGCAACGATAGCTACAGGAAGAACAATAGCCGCAATCGTCGTTGTAACAAGGGCACCGGCAGCAATGGTAGGAACAGTGGCTCGGGCGGGACGAGCGGGGCCACATAAGTCTTCCGACCACCAACAGACGCGATAGTTCCGTGATTACAACGTCGGTAGTTCCGACTAGCGGTAGTACTACAAAATACACTTCGGTAGTTTTGATTTCCCTAAGAAGTGCATATACTTCAACAGATTTTGCAAAACACATTTAAAAACTACAGTATCATGCACATAAGGATTATCCATAATTCCCGACAAGTTGCAAAACACATTTACATATTTTTAGAATCATGACATAAGGATTATTTATATGAGTTTCAACCATTTGCAAAACTCATTTGCAAATATAAGTCCTATACTACAAAGAATGAAAACATAGACTTCAAATATTTGTAAAACACATTCAAAATGTATAGTCTCATGTTACAAGGATTCAATACATGAGTTTTAACTATTTACAAAACGCATTTACAAATATAAGGCTTATGCCAATGAGAGCTAGTGCAAGTGAGGTTGAGCTATCAACACATGATGAGACTGAAGCTACTGGACATGGTCCCTTTTAATAATACGGCAACTTATACTAGCAATTGATTTTCCAACTAAACATCAAGACCAGCAAAAGACTAAGAATACATCCTTAGCCCTACCTAACCGTACATTTGTCTTGAATTATAATCTTGACATGTATCAACTCATTATGCATCTTTTACTTTAACTCCATCAACACATGATGAATCTTTACTTGACTTGATGATCAACACATGATTATCTCATCTTAGATATGCATCAACTCATAATGCATACACCACTTGACTTGATGATCTTCAACACATAAAGTTATCTCAAGTCTTTTTCATTTGTGGAACCTAATTTATTCATCCAACTCATGAAAATGTTGGTCCATAAAATAATTGTCATCAATTACCAAACTTCACCATTAACTCATAATGGAGGACTAGATTCTACAATCTTTCCTTTTGGTAATTCATGACAATCTCAACAAATAATGAGATAGAAATTGAATTGCAGTATACAACATGTGTACAACAATTGTATACTCTAAAATAAAGAATCACCGTAGTATATATGCTCGTCAGTGACAAGAACACAGCATGGGATCGACATGGATGACTGCTCGTCAGTGCTTAGTTAATTCCTTGTTAATTTTTTTCTCAGAACTTCTGCAACCTACTGAAATCATAGCAAAATGGATGATGATTCTACCATCTCCTGTTCCCGAGATATCACGGAATTATTGGAGATAACTACCAACGGCTTAAATATTTATCAATTTCCTCTCCTATAGTTTAGTAACCATGCGTATGCAGAATCCATTGCCTACCAATAACAAAAGATGCTGCTGGTTGTTCAGAACTCAGATGTATGCATTTGTCTATCAACATGTGCCCTGCAACCCGGATACTAGATCAGGACCGACATAAAATTGGTGAACATTGCGGCGTGCACATGATATTAAGTAGGATAAAACAGAGCAAGCTGCCAAGTTTGCATCTCCATCTACACATGACACCCATGAGACAAATCAAAATCTTTCCTAAAGAAGACACAGTCATATGAAGCAATCACACCAAATAGTGAAGTGCTTCTCTACTGATGAACAGGAGGTTTGACCATACCTTGAGAAGCCCAGGAGGTCCCTGTGGATGGTGCGAAGTTGCCCAAAGACGAAAAATCAGATGATGCCCTGATGTCATTCATCTATAAAAAAATGCGATATAACGCAGAATACCAATGTATTATGATCAGTAACAGAGGTTTTTCATCAAAAAATTAGTATAAGAGGTAACCAGACAGATGAAACCAGAATTTGCAGTGCTGCACTGAATTCAGGTGTATTTACCCAGCTTGAGAAGCATTCCCCGTCGGGCCATCCCAACCGATGTGCGCGACATGCTTCACGTCTGTCGGGCAACCGATCTCCATCTCATGCTCCTTCAGCACTGCAAGAATCACGCAGAGGGCAAGCAAGAAAGAAGATGGTGTAAGGAAACAAGGAAGCTCTGATATCGTACTGTCTGTCTTTGTTTAGCATGACCACAGTTCAGAATTCACATATGAAGATTATACTTACCGAAGATATGGGATATCACCTTGAGGCCCTTGAAGATCCCTTTCATCTTGTACGCCATTGGAGGTGTTGTCCACGAACGAACGCCCTTCGGAAACAAGAACACAGAAAGGAAAGCTTTTAAGCAAAGACAGGCAATCAGCAGCAGCTTCGAAGGCTTTTTCATCTCTGACAAAGATGTATCAACCGGATATTGTGATTTTGTGCAGAATGAAATATCACGCATATAATGACGGATTGGTGATATATGGCTGAAGGGGTTGATCTGCATACCTCAAAGGGTAGTTGTCGATGTTGATGCTTCTTCTTAGTGGTTCCTACTGAAAGATTTGGAGTAACCAACAATTCTATCACCACCCATCCTTTTTCTTTGGTGTGGCCTGAGAGCCATTTACAAGGTTGCATTTTGTCATGACTTATAAGTATTGCAAAAGGAATGAGATAAATAAGAGGAAGATTTATTGTGTGTCAGTGCGACAGTGCATGGCTAGGAAGCACTGATCCGCCTGGGACAAACTGAACCGGTACAGGATACATATC
Source organism: Bonia amplexicaulis (assembly GCA_036346245.1). Taxonomy (NCBI): domain Eukaryota; kingdom Viridiplantae; phylum Streptophyta; class Magnoliopsida; order Poales; family Poaceae; genus Bonia; species Bonia amplexicaulis. The sequence goes on from CM070746.1 coordinate 18,116,274, forward strand.
CGATACGGCGCCGTGGTATGAGGAAGTACCGGCAAAATTTATTTTTCAAAATAAATAAAATTAATCGTAATACTGCGTCAATACTTTCTGATACTTGTTGGCCCAAAACCATTTAAACAAAAGCCCATTACCAGCCTGGCCCAATTACTACCCAGTCGCCAGCATTACCTCAGCACCATCAAGGTAATCTCAGTTTCTCGCTCTCTTATAGTCTATTTATATTTTTAAATTCTTTAAATATATATATACTTGTTGTATCGTTATATCCTTATTTTTGTAAAATATCATATCGTGGTATTGCTGGATCTGTACCAATGTACTCGTATTGCGTATTGGGGTCACTACCGTAGAAAAGGTCATCACAAACAGTTCAAAAATATCATCACATACGGTTTTGTAAGCCGTATGAATTTATGGGTCAATAATGATATGAGGTCATCACACGATTTCAACTATAAACCGTCTGCGATAGTTTAATATCACATACGGTTCTAGTTATGAACCGTATGTGATAAGCCTCTCGATGTTAAAATATGACTCCTTCGGTTCATCAACATTATCTAATTGTCTTTGTTTGCGATATAAAACAGCACAATCAGATAGTATAGATGAACCAAAGCAAGCCTATTTATAAGAACAAGATCATCCTAACCATCCATCAATCATCACATGCATGCAAGAACTAAGACATTAACAAATAATTTTCACACGCACCCACAAGCATCAAAGAAGAGAGGGAAGAGGATCAGATGGGGGGTGAACAAAGTACTGGCGCCGATGAAGGAGAGGCGGCAACATTATCATTGTGTCATGACGGTGACATCGCATAAGACACTCTTCGACAAGAATACATTGTGCGATGAACCGTGGTGTCATAATTGGAGGCGGAGGATCGGTTTGGAGTGTTTGGAGGAGACGTGGGGAGGCATATATAAGGCGCATTTGGCTGGGTAGCGTAACCGAAAGGTCGCGACGTCACTTCAGTTTGAATAGAGTGGCGGCAAAATATCATAAACGGTTTTTAATATAAACCGTGCGTGATGAAATAACATCACGAGATGGCTCTTGTTAATAACTATCTATGATATTTCATAAATGTTTTTCAAGACGAACCGTCTGTGATATTATCTCTTCACAGACGGTTTTTAGCTCTGGTAGTATTATAGACGGTCTTTAAACTAAAATCGTTTGTGATTGTATTTAATCTCGACGGTTTTGGTTAACCATCCGTGATGAAGCGTCTAGTATTAGCTTTTTGTAGTAGTGGGTATCTTATGTGCATGGTATTAAGAAATAATGATAATCTTATAGTAGAAGTCAAGAGTGATCAGGGAGGGTTTTTAGTTAGTGGACTTGTCAGCAAATCTTTCTGGTGACTACAAACTAATGGTGATATATTGGAATTTTATCAACACTTTTCTGCACTAGCAACTAAGACAACATAATTTAGTGGATTTCATGGTTTAAAAAATTTTCCCTTAAAATTTTGGAGCAAACACAACATATGAATAAGGATATCATGGAACGGAGACACTGACATTTTGGTGCACAATTAGTAAAATTGGACTGAATAGTTACAGATTAGACAAAGCAAGGTAATTACTATGCTAAAGGAAATAACTATCATTTAACATAATGACAAGAGTTTTGTGAACAAATCATCTTTTAAAAAGAAGAACCACGGCAAAATATTCAAACCGTGCATGAAAATTCAGATATGGATATCTTTGCCACACACAGCACATGCCAACTTTTCTGACATTTGTTAGCTGATACACTCCGTTTCGCCGTACTTAATTGCAAGAATATCAGCCTGCTTCTCGTGACAGTGCACAATGTTAAGCAAAACACTAGCTAGCTTAGCTAGGAAGCATTGTGAATAGTTCGGTAGAATGGTAGATTGCTGCAAACTATCAATTCCATATACGTGCTGTTGTATCAGAAACACACGTAAGAATCTCAATTCTAAGGAATAATCATGAGTATATTATAAGCAACACAGCATGTCCATTATAATTTTATACCGGACAATTAATTTTCCATTATTTTATACCCCTCGTCCAGGAACAGCCTGCAATTGGCCATACTTGCATCTGAATATGGGTCACAAAATCCGAGGATCCCATCTGATTCGTGATAGGTATTTTACATGGTTCATTTGACACTGTATGATTGTGTTGAACGAAAAAAAATAAGGGAACGACTAGCACCCTCCGTACGTTTAGACGCAATATTTGTTTGTAATATATGCAACAAAATTTAATTATAGCTGTAACAAAAAATATATCCCTGCGAAAAATTCATAGTATAATGCAACAAACAATTGCTACCTATGCAACAAAATCCCACCCCGACCGCAACAAACCCGTTGTAGCAATTAAAGAATACAATAACATTACAAAAAAATTAAATACATAGGCTACGAAATTGCAACATTTTGATTGTACTCGTGCAACAAATTAAGTAAACGCCCGTGACAAATCCAGTAAACGCCTGCGGAGGAGGCCAATATCGGAGAATACCTATTTCAACAATATATAACACTTGATACAACAAATTAGAAGAAATATCTATAACAAATTCAAAAAACATCCGCAACAAAACCATTGGAGGAAGAAGGTAGTGACGTGGTAAGGAACTCGGCCCGGAGTACAAGGAGGATGCGGCTGGCTAGTGCCTCGTTGCTGGTATAGGTCCAAATCTAGCGGAGGAGAGAATACACAAGCTTGTGTAAGCGCATCCATGGCCGAATACACTCGGTAGTTCTCCGTGCACTGTAATTTCGTTTACGGTAGTACCGCATAATACACCGTGGTAGTTCGATTTTTACGATAAGTACAGATAGCTCAATGATTTTGCAAAACACATTTGCAAAATATAGTATCATGCACACAAGGATCAAACATGATTCTTAACAAGTTGCAAAACACATTTGCACACTTTTAAAATCATGACACGAGGATTATACGAGTTTTAACCATTTACAAAACACATTTGCAAATATAAACCTCATATCACAAGGAATATGAAACATGGACTTCAAACACTTGCAAAACATATTCGCAATGTATAGTCCCATATTACAAGAATTTAACGATGATGCACAACTATTTGCAAAACACATTCAGTAAATATAAGCATCATGCTACGAAGAGCTAGAACAAGTAAGGTTGAGCTATCAACACATGATGAAACTCAAGTTATTGACATGACCCTTTTAATAGTACAACAATCTATACTAGCAATCCAGTCTTCTAAACAAACAAGACCGGTAAAAGACTAGGAACACATCTTTAATCCTAGGTAGTCATACATTTACCTTGAATAACCTCTTTAAGCTTGATGACACACATCTTCACTTTAAGTCCGAGTCATTGACTTGATATGCATCAACTCATAATACATTATTCACTTGAACTCCATCAACACATGGATAGATTTTGCAAATCTGCTGATCTGTACTTAATGTCTTGACAGAGATGCATATATGCTAATCAGGATGTCTCAGTGTACAGATAAACGTCATTGCCCATGCGAAATTAAGCATTGATGATACTATGCATCATGGATCGATTTTCATCAATTCTTAATTACTTACGAAATGTCTCGTGATCTCAACGCCGCTGCTCACCTACACATTGTAAGAGGTAAAAACTAAATTTCAATCTACTTATTTTTTTTTTGCTCTTATGATCTATCTCAAACTGAAAGAAAAGGTGCTAAAAAGTTAATAGAAAATGGTGCACGTCAAGATCATACCCAAAATATGATTAAAAGACCTACCTTGAAAGCATTGGATTTATTACTGCTGTCCAGTCATCACATTTTAACATTTTTTTAGCAGTTCAAAACTTCAAATCTTACATTGACTAAGTAAGAATCGTGTAAAACCCAGGAAAATTAGAGGAACACCAACCCATAGTCATTGCTTGAGTAGTAGTTCCATCCATCCGTGCAAAACAATTGTACCATGCCCCAGTGAGAGCATATCTAGGCCCGCTTATTTCGAGCGAGCTTCCGCTTTCGACTTATTTTTCACTGTTTATAAATTTTGTCTTTTTCGGGTTTTAGCTTTTGCCTGTTCTTTTTCTCGTATTCGTTTGCATTGTCCGTGATGAGCTATCATAATTTTTTTTATATTTTTTTAAATTTAATTATATCAAATAAGCCACTTTCATCTACAGTATAATTTTAGCCAGCTACAATGCAATTTCAGCTATAAACCATATTTTTTCAGACCAAATGAGCGACACCCTAGTGCATCTTAATTTTTGGTGTACATTCTCTTCGAAACATAATGCAAATGGTTATGAAAAACTCCAAAAAAAAATTGGTTAGATGAGTCAAGATGCAATCAAGCATCGTGAAAAAATTCAACTTAAAACGTGACATATATTAAAAGAAACAAATAAAGACAATTTTCAGTGAATAGTAGCCTCTTCCTTTTCTTTTATTATTGGATTTTATTTTGAACAGGATTTGTCTTTTTGTTTCCCCATGTGTAGATTGAATTTAGATTTAAATTTTATGGTGTGATAGATTGATTTTGTGTAAATGTTGTTGGATTTTTTGGTATTTTTTATGACAACTCACATCGTGTTTCAAAAAAAATGTACGAAGATACGCCAAATTAAGATACATCTGTTTTGAAAAGCTAGTCCCTCCTTAAGCTCCGCAGGACTGGCCAGATTAATTAGTGTTTAATCATATAATATAGTGATTAATTAGTGCTAACAATGCCCCTTTGTTACCTACTACTAGGCTGATGCTCAGCAGAAGTCCTATCAAGCAGCGGTAGCTCGACAGGTACTGTTGAGCTCCAGTGGCTCGGCAGAATCTACGAGTTGCTATAGTGCGACACACAACACATGTCGTCTACCATGGCTGTTAGCTGAAAGAGAGAGCTAAATTTATAAAAATAGACATTTAGATACTAAATTTGAAGAAAAAAAAGCTACAATACCATTATACGGAGCATTCGACAACTATGTGCCCGTCTTCCTGACAAGCTATGGTGAGGAAACCAAAAACAGAGTACACAATAAAATTACAAATAGATCTAATCCTAGGGCTTTTTGTCTAAATATTCACACTCTTGAAGCCCTCAACTACAAAACGAGCTATCCTTCATCCGATGTGTTCACATAAATGGTATCGTAACTAATTTTTTAAAATTTAATTCTTAAATTTTTATAAATGTAGCTCTCTCCTCATGCTTGCGGTCGTAAGCATGCCGTGTGTGGCAGAAAAAGTTGCTGAGCCCCACGATTAGCACCAATCAAGCTTATTTACATACTAATTAAGTCCGGCGACCTGCCATGCTAGCCTCGTATTCCTCCTTCTCCCGACATCTCACAACCCACCCCTCGTAGAACACCCCGAATTACACTTTCGCCCCACAGTCCCTCCTTCCTATCCTCTCGTTGGCGGCGATGGCGTCGGAGTCCGCGGCGTCGGCCTCGTCCCCGGCTGCGGCGGGGCCGGGGCCGGGCTGGCGGCGGAAGGACGAGGAGCTGGCCGATTTGGTGCGGCGACTCGTGGAAACCCTCGCACGATACTCTGATCGCCTCCCCTTCGACCTCGATCGCCAGGTCCCGCTCGGATCTGTGATCTCGTGCCGTGTCTAGATACTGTTTCGATCTTTTGGTGTCTCGTTGTTAGGGGATTTGTGGGGTCCGGGTGCAAAGGTGACACCTTGTTTGGGGAAAGGCTAGGATTTTGCTATTTTTGTAGGCTGGGTGTTCTTCCGTTAAGTAGTTACTGCGTAGATTTCGGTGCATCGATTTGGTAATGCGTTATGCAAGCTTGGAACGCGTATGTCTTTGGATATTTAGGTGGGGATTTGCAGGTGTTCACTGTTCACTTCAAAATATGACTCTTTTGGGTAATGTGGTCGAAATTGGCGAAAGGTTAGGGGATTACTGTGCTCCAGTGATTTTGATGTGCCCTTTAGGTTCGTAAATATCGCTACAAGAATCAGTTACTGTATGTCTGTATACGATGGTTGGTTAGCGAGAAAAATGCGAACTTTTGCATGGATTTGTCTATGTGATCGCAAGAAATGATCTACGTCTGGTGTCAGATAATGAGTCGGTAGGGAATTATTTAATGACGCATTGTTATTTATTGTGTTTCTTGAGTCCAATGTATTATTGACATTTCTAAATACCATGTAGTAGACGCTGAGGCCTGTGCCAATCTATGTTACAAGAACTGTTTGAACATTGATATGATTCCACAAAACAAGTGCTTGGTGCAAGCACTGGACGTATCTGACATGGTTGGTTTGATTGGCAGCATTATGGTGTAACTGTATTGTAGCAGTGTAGAAAATGAAGGAGACACTCGTATGGCTTTCACTGAAAAATGTAGGCATTCTGACAGATTGCTTGATGTCATTTTAAATCTAGCTTATTTGAAGTTTGGGTGGGTGATTTACTGATTGGTGTCAACGTTTGGTCCTTGGTTAGAACAAAAAGTTGTAGCAAATTTTGTGTGTCCTCTAAAACAAAGTCCATCACTTCCCATGTTTATGATATGTTAGTTTGAATCCTTGTTACAAGAATTATTGAAGTAATTCATTTTCCTGCTTTAGAAACTTCGCTCACTTACCACACTTGCCGCCATTGCAATCACACTTCTGTTTGCCTGAAACTGTTGAAAGCACCCCAAGAGCAACCTCGAGGCCACGTGGCGAGTCGCCCATCATCTAGCAACACCAGCAGTAGATCACGGCCAGGTGCTTTGTCCTCAACAGATGCATGTTCATCTTCAGCAGATTCAAGAGCACAGGAAGCAATTAACCAGCTTTTCCAGCCAGTAAACGTATTGCTTGCTTTCTTTGTTGAATACTGAAATGATGTATCTGTTTTTACAACCGTTGGATTGATAGTTGCTCATTTTCTTCTCCAGTTGACTCTTGAGCAGCTTGTCAGGCATAAGCTGAGTGAAGGACGAAGGGTATTATGCAAACTAACTGCTTTCTCACTTTTGCCATCAAATGTCAAGAGTTTTGTTCTACCAATGCATGCTTTTCACTAGTGTGGGAATAACTACTTTTAGGTCACATGCGGTTACTTGGTGTGATTTTGGAGGAAACAACACCAGAGGAGCTTCAGGTGGGCAAAAATGCTGCTGCAAAATTTGTCTTGACTTTTTTAAAAAATCATATCTTCATGGATTTATATCTCATTGCAGAATCATGTCACAGTGAGACCTTCCGTCGTGGAGGTTCTTCTAGAAATTGCAAAAATCTGTGATGTCTATCTGATGGAGCGCATTCTCGGTGATGAAATTGGGGTAAATCTGGAAAGAGCTCTTATGTTCTCTCTTGACATTTATTTTTTATGTCAGTATACTTGCATCATCATATGCATACGAAATAGTAACCAGTTTCCCTTTGATAATGGAAGCATTTGAATAAACAATTACTGGGTCTGCTATACACTACCTAGTAACTTTGGAGCAGACCATTAGAAGTTGACCCCCAGCACGGTTAAATGATGATGCAGGAAAAGGTTCTGTCTGCCCTGAGTGAAGCTGGACTTTTTACTGGTGGTTGCTTGATAAAAGACAAGGTAAGCTTCAGGATGAGGCCATTTTAGATATTAAGCTGATTTATCATAATTTTGGTATTGCTTATAGCCCTAGATAATTGCAATGCAACTTTTTAACATTTCTTGAAATCTATAGGTTCTCTTCTGTAGTACAGAAAATGGTCGTATCTCTTTTGTTCGGCAACTGGAACCTGATTGGCACATTGACACAAGTCCTGAAATTGTTCACCAATTAGCTGTAAGTCACAGTTGCAACAATGTAGTATTGCCATTTTCTAGAATCAGGGTTTGATTTAATATTCTCTCTTGCAGAGGTTTATCAAATATCAACTACACATTTCGCCACAGCGATCAGAAAGAGTAGCGTCCAATGTTTTCAGCTCTACAAGCTTGGAACAGTTCTTTGGAGGCCTTGATCAGAGATGATAAAATGAGGTAGAGCACTAACATCCTCATGTGTACTGGCGAGTTTGTTATGGAACTATTAGATGCCCCATAGGCCCATATGTCATTATTATTTATAACCTAAATTAACATAAAACATCTATATGTTCCAAACAACCGGAAGATATGGCTGACATATGATTCCAGCTGAAATGCCCTAATCTATTGAATGTGTATATCTGCAGGTCGAACTCCAGCAAGCCATGGCATAGTGAAAACTGAGAAGAACATCATTGTTCATTTTTTTCTTGAATGATGGAACTCGTTTTCATGTATTATGTGTAAAAGTCTTGTGGCGTGTGCTAAACTTGTTCTGCAATGTCCCATAAGCCATGGAAAGAGATAGCACCTGTAGCATACTTCATGTATAACCAAAATACTTACAACTGTCAAGCTGTTAACCCTTTTCACCATTTATTGCGCACAAGGTGTCCCATTAGAGCTTGCTACCTGCGGTATACAATTTTAGAGAGTAAGTTGCGCATTGCACCACCTAAATTGACATGAGTAGTGTTGCCAATCCTTGAAACATAGCATCATGTCTTGTGCCAAATCATACGCGACACTGACACCGTTGTCTAACGTGGTGGCAATTGGTGCCGCATCTGTGCGTGCGCTCGTGATGTCAGCTGGCCAGTTTGATGTGCCCAAATCAATGGGCTGGCGCAAGCGATACAATAGTGCAATGTGCAACTCATGTCCATTTATGTGGTGCAATGTGCAATTTCTACTTTCACAAAATAGAAGTGTTCTGAATTGAACTCTGCAATGGCATTTCTGTAAAGTTTCAACATAAACAAAGCGAAATCCAGCATCCACTGAATAAGAATATCTCCATCTCATTCTTTCTGCATATCCTATCATAACATTTTGGAGTAATCAAAATCTCCAGTGGCATGAACTACAAGCAAGATGCACTCAAATAACGAGCAAAATTTCAAGCAAGTCCAAATTGTCTATCTCGTTCAGTTGGGCTTTTCTTCTTGGCACCTAGAGCATGTGCATGTGAATCCGTAGTCCGCAAGCTGCGCCTGCCTCTCCTCGTATGGAAGGTCTTCATCAATGTAGGAGATGGTAATCTAGAACGTTCGTTGTTAGTAGGTAGCAAAATAATCTAGGACGTTCTCTTGGTTGCACAACAAAGATGAGTTGACATGACGTTAAAAACAAAGTACCTCGTCGTCCTTGCTGATAGGCTCCAGAGCAATTATCACTCCATGACCATCATTATCCTGCAGCCATAGTTCAACGGCTTTTATCTGCATTGCTGACTGGCAGTTTGGTAGGAAAATGAACTAATCAGCTAGAAGAAAAATATACATTACCTCATCTCTTTTAAATGCTTTAGCATTTGGACAACATGAATGGTTCATACAGCTTTGCAAAGGAAAGAACGCTGTCCCTGCCAATGAAAAGTTCAATAAATTTTATACTGTTGGACAAATAGAAAATGGCAGGTAGCAGTACTGTGGAGGAGTAAATTAGAGGAAGAAGTTGCAGATACCCTCACAAGGAACTGAATAGTCATCACCTAGAGCATCTAGAAATGGCCTTGTCACCTTCTCGGCTCCCCCCTGGGTACATTACATTTCAGATTAACAAAACTATTAGGTACATTCCAGATTAAAAATCTTACGAGAAAGAAATTAAGCCAATCATCAAACAAACCTTCTCGTTGTCTGGAAGATCATCAATATGTATGAAATAGTCTTCAACTGGCGATGCAACAACCAAACCACTGGAATAAAAGAGAGGAAAGAATGTTCAGAGCCTATGTAAGTCGAATGCAGCACTAACATTTGTTTCCATTGTAGAAGGGTGGAAAGAAAGAACAATGACAAGAATGTACATTCATCAAAATGAAACAGGAAAAAATAGATTTACTTACAGATTGTTCAGCTCAAACATGCCAATTATATGGCCATAAACCTCAAGAGAAAATACTAGACAATGTCAAGGGAACTTGAACGAGAAGGTGAGCTACTCATAGATATGAAACAAATCTCATAGATATGAAACAAGTCTTGTAACTACTAGAAAGGATACAGGGTGCACACTCAGCATCAAAGATTGCATCCTTGAGAAGCTGCAGTGACTGCAAAATACAGAAGAAATGATCAGCCCATCAGTGACTAAGATAAGATGTAGCGAGTAAAAAAGGGCATCTTTCAATTAAAAGCTATCCACTTTTGCGCCATCACTATATTTTTCAAGTGATGTGTTAGTGAAGAGAGCCCCATCAAATCCGTCCAGACTCCAGAGCACAATACCATCAATAGAATATGAACCGGAAGTTTCATACAAGTGAAAGATCTGCTGGCATAATTACCGTAAATGCTAGATCCCTTATTTGCTGCCTAAATGAATCTTCATCACAGGAATTAACGTCCTCAGGCAAAGCAAGACAATCCCACCATCTGCAATCACAAGATTTTTTTTTTCACAAATTAGGTTAGAAAAATATTTTGAAGCAACAACACGAAGGATCGAGTAGTAGGACAAGGTAAGTGAAAGCTATGCAGAGCTAAAAAATAAGTGAAAGCTATGCGGAGCTAAAAAAATAACTCTGCAGTGCTACTAAAAAAATGGGAGAAGAAAAGGCGCATCCATGCCATAGGCATCTCATTAATTGTTATAAAAGGGTTGAACAGAAATCTACCATTAAATTGTTGCTAACACACTTGATAAAAGAACCTTCAAATGTCATGCTTAACGCCAGTTGCACAATTAAATAACACTGCTTATTAGTGCCATACTAAAAACTACCAATCACCAGAGGAGGAATAGTTACATATAAATTCATGCTTTTACCTCTTTTGAAGCCCATAGAAAGTGGTTTCAAGCTTCCATAAGCAAAGAAAAGTTTGATTCATCTGTTTTGTTTTGAAATGCGTGCTGCCTTTTGAGTTTCTTGTACCTCAACATGGTGAAAGTGATAGCCTGACACATGAAACAGCATGAGTTCATGCATGAGAATCAGGAAACCTTATTTGTTAGTAGCTATAAGGAAATTGCATGTGCTTATTTTGTTCCCTCTATTTGGTATTCTTGGTATTGCTATTCAATGTCGTCTTGTGCAATAGTCTGTCCTGGTGTGTGGGTAAGTAGGCTCTAAAGATCAGAAAATTGCAGGTTCATAGATTTTCTGACAGACATAGGTGAATCATTATCAACTCAAGTTTGAAGCTCAAAAGCTTTTGCATTCGACCATGGCTAAGTCCTAGTCTTCCCATATATTAAGAAAATACCACTAGGAGAATATTAGAAAAATGAGAAACTAAGATGGACAATTGGACACTTACAATTTACACTTGATATTTTGGTGCTTAGTATATTATAGATACTTCTATCACATACCTTGGCAGCAACCAAGAAAATATCATTGGTTCCTGAAAATAAAGAGTGGTTATTATCAGATGACAGCTTGACAACCTCAATCACAACCATCATCAATAATGAACGAATTGATCTAGCATATATGTAAGAAATAATGAACATAACACTATGATGACCCAGATTCATCAATTCATACTGCTACCTACCATTAGCATGCTCTACGAATTTCTGAAGAGTGGATCTCGGGATGATTCAGTCTTGGATCCAGTACACAGCAAAGAATGATAGGATTCCCAATCGAATCTGCACATGATTGGCTACACAAGAATGAACAAGTTATTTTTTTTCTCTCAAGATTAGATGTTATATCCAAGGAACAATAAGAATAAGCTATATGTTCTATAGATGCAAGTTTCTGATAAGGCGATTGGGTTTGAAGTTTAACATGATCAACTACTATAACTTATGATGAAAATGGATGTATAACATTTTGTAGTCAAAAGATTTAGGCCTCAATAAATATTACTAATATCACCAAGTATGATGTCAAAAGGAGGGGTGAAATTATAAAACTATTAGCAACTCAAACCTGCAGTAGCGTTCTTCCTCACATCCACGACAAGCAACAACTTGCGGTAAAGCAAAATGATCTGTGAAAGGCAGTGACAGATCACCAGTTATAAGTGATTCTAAGACCTCTTGTGGCAAAGTATTACTATTTCCTTTGTTGCACCAGAAGAACCGGTGCTCAATCCCACATCACTTCCATGGCAGTGTCTCTCATTAGTGCAGCCACTGCTTGCACCAGCACCAATGCTTTGCCAGTACAGTCTTCGTCCAATCTGGAACTCTATAGAACCAATGAAGCGGAAGCAATAACTACACACAGCGCAGTCAATCTGCAACAGAACACATAAAATGGATACAACATTTCAAGGAGGAATGGCTCACATAAAAAAATGGAAAAAAATAATTTACATGGGATCAATTTTAAAAGAAGGCGAACCTTGTTAAGACTGTGCTGAGCACCGACCAATATTTGATCCTTTAGAATTAGGTCCCCTTCAGCGAAATCCTTGTTTGCACAAACACCTGCAAGAAACAGTTGGTTCAAATGGCTTGGCTTTTACCTTACGCCAATTTTATACAAGAATCCCATGTTTGCCGGATTGCTGACCCATAAGGTAAGTATTTATTCAGTAACAGCACCTTTCCCATGCTCGCCGCTGTAGCTTACTTTTATACCATCATGTTTCTTAGACTGTATGAGTTCATCATAGTATTCCTGAGAATAGAAGTAACATAGTTGTGTTGTCAAATGTGAGCAAGAAATCCTAGGCAATACTTCATCTAATAATGACAAGGACGGAGCAAAAAAAAATCCACCCAAAAAATTTTTAAACTTAGCATAAAATTTACTCCTCCAACTTTATTGGCCTCAGGGACTAAACAGCCTATAAGCATCTTGAATCTTAAAACTGTACCTCTGGGAAGAAAAGACTTAAATCACACGGTTACTGTTGCAAACTAACGAAGGAACCACACATATCGCCACTCTCATCTCACAGGCCTAAACATCCTTTCATGTTGACAAAAAAAAGAAAGAAAAGATCCGCCTTTCTCAATAAGATTGAATAAAACCAAACCACAGATATCGCCACCCAAATAGTGCTCCTCCTGCCATCATAATATCAGTTTATCTTAGCAAAATTTCCGACATTGATACCATGAAAAGCCTAAAAATCCAATCTTTCCACCAAACAAACAGCTGCCGCAACACAACTTAGTACAATCAAGGAATTATCAAGCAATCAGATGAGACCAAGAGGAGGGAGAAGGAAGGAAAAGGAGGGAGAAGTACCTGGGCGGATCGGTGGGGAGGGTTAGCGAGGAGCTGGGCGATTCGGGAGGCGAAATCCCTGTCCAGATCGCACGGGCTGACGCTGCTCGTACCCATCTCGTCGGTGTTAATTGGTGTTTCTTGCGGCTGGTTCTTCCGCCGCTGGGCGCCGCCTTCGGCTGCTGGGGTTTCTCAAGCCTCGAGCAGTCGAGCTGGAACCCACGCGTAGCAATTGGTGTACGCCTTCCGAGTTTTGAGGCAGAGAAACGGTATAAGATTCGAACGTATGCCTTCACTTGCCTTCTCCCTCACGTCTCTCACCCGACTATCACGAGATAACATTTCTAATAAACTCTCACCACCTCTCACTCATCAACAATAACTACCACGAGATAACATCTACTAATAAACCCTCACCGTCTCTCACTCGTCAATAATGACTACCACAAGATAACATCTACTAATAAAGAGAGTTGATTAAAGTACCGTCATCATCATCATGTTGTGGAGGAGGTCAAGAGACAATAGACCCGTGGTGAAGGGCATTGGGTGGTGATGAGGCTACAATGAGGCTACTGTGCAATAAATATTAGGTTGAATGGGTGAAGAGGAGGAGGGGTAGGGTAGGCGGAGGGAGAGCACGGAGCTAGACCTGGGTTAGAGAAGAAGGTAAGAAGGGTGACGTGGAGAAGAGAGAGGAAGGGAAGGGAAACGGTGGATAAGAAGGCGAGGAGAGCGGCGCTGGTTGGATGCTATACCTTTTGGAGTGTGGTGTAGTAGCATTCTTCGATGTATGAGTATGCATTTTTTTAGAGAGAAAAGTATGGGCCGTATGGCTCTAGTGCATTGATAATAATCTTACATTGTTATATAACTCTAGAAAATGATACTGGACAGTCGTCTAATAGCATTAAAACTATCATATGCTTCATCCACACCAATTCTATTATTCGTATCTTATCCATTCCCTTCTCTCGCTTCTTTCCCTCTTCACCTAACTCCACTACTCATCGTCCTTTCTTATCCATCAAAAGCATTGTAGCTTCTATTCACAACTCAACTCCACCATTCCTATCTTATTCATTCATCTTCTCTCTCCATCTACCAAATGCTATTCATCTCCCACACTCCCCTTGCTTCCTCTCTCTTGACTCCTCTCCACAATTGAGCAGCTCTTGATCTCCTTGTCACGCCTCTCCACACCCACCCTCTCTCTCTCTCTCAATTTCGTCACCTCCATCAATTTCGGCAAATGCCGATGATGGTTTCACCGTTTCTGGTCACTAGCGACGTCCTCTCAGCACTATCATCTCATTTTTGCGCTAATGTCAAGTCTATCATTTCCAGTGAGTTTTCCCCCAAATCTCCACATCTTCTACTTCTATTTTATCCATTCCCCTTCTCTCCTGCTTCTTTCCCCCCTCTTCACCTAACTCCACTACTCATCGTCCTTTCCTATCCATCAAAAGCATCGTAGCCTCTATTCACAACTCAACTCCACCATTCCTATCTTATTCATTCCTCTTCTCTCCATCTACCAAATGATATTCATCTCCCACGCCCCTGTGTTTCCTCTCCCGACTCCTCTCCACAATTGAGCCGCTCTTGATCTCCTTGCCACGCCTCTCCACGCCCACCCTACTCTCTCTCTATCTCAATTCCATCACCTCCATTAATTTCGAATCGACGGTGATGGTTTCGCCGTTTTTGGTCACCAACGACGCCCTCTCAACACTATCTCCCATTTTTGCGCTAATTTCAAGTCTATCATTTCCAGTGAGTTTTCCTCCAATCTCCACATCTTCTTCTACCTCTATCTGGTTCCTTTTGTTTGTTGCGGTGATTCTTTAGGTTGTTGCATCAAGTGTTATATTTTGTTGCAAGGGGTATTTCAATGTTGCAACATGAGAGATATTTGTGTGGCGCTTTGCCAAATTGTTGCAACATGAGTTTTTATTCGTTGCATTAGGTTTGATGAGTCGTTGTTGTATCATCTTATAAAAACAGTCCAATGTTTTTTAATGTTTGATATATTCTTCTTGTAAATCTAAGGTATTTTTTTAAAAAAAAATCTTCTCAACATTCCACTCTATATATTCTACATCATTCTACGGACGTCATAATAAGGCACGAAAACGGTGTGATGTTTTGGTGTTTCACATGCTTCGCTTGCACATCATCCATATTTGTTCTCTTTCTGAGAAACCATTGTCACAGGTAGAATCTAGAAAGTGAAGTTGTCGTGTCGCATAGAACATACCAGAACCTCTCAGGTAACACAACCAACCTAGAAGAAGCAGTTGGCTATCTTTCCTCTGCAGCACGAGCTATAATTTTCTTTTCTAGGCAAGCCATAACATCGATCTTGCAGTCACACATATATAGAGAGAAATCAAAGCACTAAAATTGAAGGATTTTTATGTCATATATACACAAATAGCAGATTTCTTTTGTAGATATAAGACTACTCTTATCAGCAGGCCCCCGAGCATAATTACATAAGCTAGCAGACCCTGCGTCACCCAACAATCAGAGCATTGCAAAACTATCTCGGCTCCAATTGTCAACCATGGTGAGCTGCATGAACCAACATTGCAAGAGCTCAAAAAAAACTTGCGCAATTAATGGTGCGCCAAGGCTTGTAATCAGCTATAGCCCATAAGTTAGCATTGTCGAGACAAAATTCACCGGCCCGACAAAGGATTACAAGTTGTCATCATATCTGGAAGAGATATATGAGATCTTCTACAGTGAGCTGAGTTGCATTGCCATCGGGTTTGTCCTCACCGAAAGTAGATTGGATCATCTCTCCCTTTTTCTCCTGGCAAGAGAAGCATACACATTTGTCAACAAACAAGGATAGAGAGAGAGAGAAGACACGCACAAGCATGGAAAGACGGTCCACGATGAATTGAGGAATTGACCACTAGTGTATACTCCACACATGTATAATTACTCAAATGCACCTTCCAACTAACAAAATTTCTCAAAAGATGTGAATAAAGTTGCATATCTATACAGATTTTAACTAGTTTGTTATATCATCAATCTCACATTAAAGATTAATCAGACATATCACCAGTATAGGGTCTCAAAAATATGATAAGCGAGTCTTTTTGAAGTCTTAGACCTCGTTTAGAACGTGGTCCTCGTAAATTAAACTATTTTTGGGAAATTTCCTTTTCCTGAAATTCATGCATTCAACCCGTCCAATGCACCCACGGGCTGATATTTTATGGCCCACCAACCATGATAATCACAGCATCGCCATGTTGTCGCCTTGGCGACATCTAGGCGTCGTGGGGTCCAGAGGGACACCATAGAGTTTCGTCATGACAACCATCCTCTCCCACTCCCATCCTATGGTTGCCCCTATCTTCACCAAGGGAATGGTCGGATCCAGCTTGGATTAAGGTGGGGCAATTGGGTTTGGTGGAGACGGGCGGGGGCGGGGAAGCACCGGAAGAGAAGGCGGCGGGGGGAGTAGGCGCCGGGAGGGAGGCACTGGGAGGAGGCTTGGGAGAGGAGGTCATGGGAGACAATGGAGAGGAGGAGTCGGGAGAGAGCAATTATATGAGGGGTGACAGACCGTGTATGTACTCCATCATATATATGTATGCATGTAGAGTGTATGCCTCGTGACATCGCCATGGCATCCTAGTGTCTCTTAGGTGTCGTGGTCGCCAATTACGTCAGAACAATGATGCCGCACGATAATGCTAGCAAATATCGATCAAGAACTCGGTGTGCATATGCAATGTAACAAAGCTTTGTATTCACAAGATAACCCCGTCCTTCTCGACTTATGACTTATGATTTATGGTTTCTCTTAACAAATAAACAAATAAATGAAACGGTTTCTTCACCATATTTTGAAGTGGCTTGTCGGAATAACTTTTTCGAAGCGGCTTATCGGTATTCGGTTTGTTCATACAAGCATTCATCCTAGGGCTAAAACCCATAAATGGAAGTTAAAAATAAAACAAAACAACTTTACGCTATTTGCTAATTGCTACACTGACTACTAGGGAAGAAGAGATACTAGCAAGACATAATTGCAGCTTTCTATCCAACCAAATGAGCAGAACAAGAGTAATTAACCCAGTTGTACAGTCAAAACTACAAAATAGGAGTAGAAAATAATTCACAAACAACCGCCAAACTTCAGAAAAATACAATCAAACATCAAATCAATAGAAACCAACTATGTAGTATGATTTCTCATGCATGAGAGGAGGGCTGAGGCCCACCGCGAACGGGCTGGGCGGCCCAAAGTACGGCATGCTCGCCGGCGGCGCGGCGGACGATGAAGCGACCCCGGGGAACGCGGCCACGGCCGGCTGCGTCAGCGAGTTGGGCGGCGTGGTGGCGGCGGTGGCCGGGAGCGGGTCGCCGTCCACGGGTTCGGCCTGGCATTCGGGCCACCGGCAGGCGGGCTGGGCCCTCCGGGCTCCCCTCGTGCGGTGGACCAGCCCGAAGCCCAGGACGAGGCCCACGACGAGGAGCACCGAGACGAGGCACAGGAAGATCTTGGTGGCTTTGCCTACATAGCAACACATTGGAAGCTCTTCTTCTGCTCCTCGTCACCTCAGTCCTCACTGGCTGTACTGATCTTTCTCTCCAGCTACCACTCTCATAATAGAGAGAGAGAGAGAGAGAAGAAGGTGTGGATATTGGAGAATGATGGTGAGATGGGTCCAGAGGAGGGGGCACTTTGGCCTCCTCACTTTGTTTTCGGTGTTGGTGCTGGTTGTCGGTTTAGCACTCGTGCATGCATGGCTTCACGTGAAGGAGAGAGAGAGTGAGATGTTAGTATAGTAGTCAGCAACATACTATATTATATTATTACTAAATATAACGAACAATCACCAGTGGTGAATACAGGTTTTAATGTTCATGCAGAGCAGTGCAGTGCAGTTCAGTATTCAGTGTGTTTATGCACAACAGAAACATATCAGTCTGCTATGTTCAGTGTTGTTTTGTACAACAGAAAACTGAGTCGGAGATACGGCATTCCGTAGTGTATTCTATATTCCCACTCTTCCTGCATTGACCTGACCGGTCCAGGTAAATACTAGAGTTGCTATCAGTAAGCCAGTAAGTACCAGGTTGCACAAGCAATTCAACCCATCTGCTGTTGCTTGTGTTAGAAATGGGGCTTACTCTGCCGACACAGGCACACAGTTAGTGATAACTAATTGGGAGTCTAGGACAAAGATGAAAATGAACTATGTAGGTATAGAAACACTACAGAGTATGAGATAATGGTGGTTTTGAGGAAGGCATTGTACACCACAGTCCATGGTGCTTCTCCAATAATGTTCACCCTTTTCTTCATCTTTTGTCTTTTAGCTTGTCTTCTGACTTTTGGAAGACAGAGTATTTGGGGCACAAATCTGAAGCCAACCTGTGACAAGTCGATAGTTGGTCACATGTTGCATTGGGCCACAACAGCTTGCAGATCTGTTCATTCCTAGGTGGTTAGGTATGGCGCTTCAGGTCCATATCTGTTTGAAATTCTTTTCACTCGGAAGCAAAAAATTTTGTTATACTGATACTTCTTTTTAACGCTTTGTTATGCTAATATGGGGCACCTAACAAGCTGATGGTACAACCTACTAACATAATCTAGAAATTTTACAATGACTAAATTAGCTGCCTGTGACATTTGATTACACCTGGGGATTTGCACTTCTGCAGCGTGTGCAGAGATCATCACAATTTTATAGTTCGTCGTCAGAGTGCATTTTGGAACTACTGTATATCGACCACTGTCATGTGATTGTGAGGTATGGTGTTAACTTTGTTCCAGGAGAAAACGTATACATTGTAAATAAACTGAAAAACACAAAAGAATTTCTGAATTTCTCTATTCTCTTATTTGCTCCTTTTTTTCTTTGCTTTTCTTCTTACAAAACTGACTACAAGGCTAATACTCTTCTACTAGCATATGTATTCGAACTTCAAGTTGGACACAATTTCAACTTGAGTTATACATGGAGACGGACTCTACTACGTCTTGAACTCTAAGTCAAGATTATTTCTAACAATCTCCCTCTTAATCTTGACTTGACATGCTCTAGTTTTAATCTCAATGCATTACGAACTACCAGCCACGCTTTCACATGAAACGTTTTACATGCAAGCTAAATGTAGGGACTCAACTCAACTGGTACGGATTCATCCAGATGCAAAGATTCTAAAACATTAATGCAATTGGACTCAACTACGCCTTCCTGAACTCATACTTGACACAAAACGATGACATATCTCCTCGACGTTCGATTTCTTTTCACCTTACTTGAGTTTGACGGCGACCATCTTCTCAACGTCCTTGACTCAACTCATCATCAGAGTATTGTTGATTCATCATCGCTGAGCGTTTTAGCAAGAAACGCTTTCTTCATTCTCGCTTGGGTTTTCTCTTGGCACAGAATTGTGTCACCTCGGAGCATCACCGTCATCTCGTCTTGTTGATCGAGACCCGAAAGAAGTCTGTGTCTTCCGCTGACTTTCTCTGGACCGAGAAAACAGAAGGACGTGCCGCATGCGTCTTTTTCCCGGGAGAGATGCGCGAAGACGAGCGACGTGCACCTCAGGAGCGCCGCACGAGACGCGTTGAAACGGAATCGTCTAGACGATTTTTCCAACAACTCGATTCTTAGCTTGGCTCTGATATCACTTGTTAACTTTCTTCCGGAGAAACGCACATCGCAAATAAACCGAGAGAACACGTAAGAATTTCGAAATTATCTATTCTCTTATTTGCTCCCTTTTTCTTGTTTTCTTCTTACAAAAGCTGCTACAAGCCTCCTCAATATACAGGCTAATACTCTCTTACTAGTATACGTATTCGGACTTTAAGTTGGACATAACTTCAACTTGAATTATATACAGAAACAGACTCTACTACATTTTGAACTATAAATTAAGATTATTTCTAATATATGGCAACAGACAAGGTGAACCACATTGTCAACTCCAAAACACATGTAACATCCAGAAAGTAAAGTCGCGATTCCAGTACCAACTGAAGGCAAGCGAACTTATTCTGTCATACACACTGGAGCATGCAGACGCTTTTTTTTTTTTTTTTGAAAGCATCATGCAGACGCATTTTCAAGACCCGACCAAGCAGTACTCACAGAGCAGTTCCAGAAGACAAGAAGGCAACTACTATTCGATCACTATATCAGGAGGAGCGGTAGTGGTAGAGCCAAGTGATTCAGCAGAAGCATCCACCATCTTCTTGACCTCATCTGGATTTGCCCCAACAATCTTCTTCACCACCTCCTTGTCCTTGATGAGAAAAAATGTGGGCATGGCCTTCACTCCAAGCTTGGATGAAACACTCTGCATGTACAGTGCAGCATAGTGCTTAGCTTAATTAGGCTATCTTCAGAGCAGTATACTAACTTAACGGATATATATGCAGGGCATTTTTCTGACAAATGATTATCCCATAATCTTCAGGAAAAACAATAAAACATAGTATAAACATGAATGCATCAAACTCTTAAGAGATTCTCAAGATAAATCTATGTCAAAGCATCAATTTAGGCTTTCCCTTACTCCCCCCTCTCTCTATTTCTCAGAAGAGATTTCAGTGTAAATATAATTTCTCAAAAGAGATGTGATCATGGGAGTTCTTCAGATTTACATAAACAACAAGCCATAAGACCAGGAGATTGGAGAATGATTACCTGGACATCATCAACATCCACATAGAGGAACAATACCTCAGGGTGGGTCTGAGCTAGCTCCTCAAACTTGTAGTTCATGGACAGGGATGTCACACACCATGATGCCCCAAAGTGAGCAACAACCTGCACAACATGGAGGCATAATATGACCAGGTTTCTTTTTGGACTAGAACAGCTATCACCAGGGTAATCTATTTCCATTTCTTACTCATAAATCTCAATTATAATGAAAAGAAAAACACAAAGAGCAAAAGGAAGAACAAAAACGAACTTGCTAAGGATTACAGAAAGCAAGTTTCTTAAAGAGTGTTGAATCCCACAAAAGTGACGATGTTATTGTATACATCTCACGTTCTAACATATTCATAAAGAGCAATAGCAAGAATCCTCGACCAACCGAACTATGATTTGAGAATCCACAACATCCATCTTTTTAAAAAACAAGGATAATTCACAACATCAAAAGGCATTGTTAGAATATTGAACAGAATCTCAACAAGAACAAAAGAATTAGGCCAAAGGAAGGATGTGGCGAAGAAAAAGGCAAGGAAGGGGAACCCACAGGACGGCCTTCACCGCTCGCTTGATTGGTGAACAGCTCCCATGCCTCCTCCTTCTCAACCTTCACAACTTTGGAATTGCCAACCCCCCGCTGCTGCTGGATCTCCATACGGCCTAAGAAGTAAGAACAGAATCCTCTCCCTCTCTCTTCTTGCTCTTGGTCTTCTCCTCCTTGGCCCCTCCCCCCCGAAAAAATCACAGACTGTCTACAGGAAACAAAAGTGCCAACCCACTCCGCACATCAGATAAGCATGGGTTTATATTCTACAGCTGGTGGGTCCTGCCTCATTTTGGCTGGTTTGATTTTCTTCTGGAATCAGGATCCTATGCAGTGCTTGAGAGGTAATGAGATTATAAGAACCACACAAAAGATATGGTCAATGGTAATAAAAACCGTGATGTAGGAATGGTAACATATTAATAGAATTCTTATCTCCTCGCGAAAAAAGGAATTTTATCAGGTGACTTGGCCTGGTCAATTAGCATGAGAACAAGTTGTACTTGAGCCGGCCAATTAGCATGAGAACAAATTGTATGTCAGGTCTGCGTCATGGGACATTGGTAACGCTAACTTCCAATGCGATGTTTGTATTGCTAGTTTCTTGTAGTCAGGCATATGATAAGTCTCATCGCGTTGTAGAGCCCTCTACCTTCTTCCTCGATTTTCTATAACTCTCATCACTCTGACTGAATAATTTAGACAGCAAGTTTGTATTCTCCTATTATAAAGTAACTTTTCACATCCCATTTGGTAATATATGCAACTACTATAGAGAACACTCATATAACAACCTGGCAACAACATCCGATTTAAACTAATAGGTTAGTATAGGTAGAAAATCCACATGGAGGAAGGGGAAAAACAGCTTGTTTACCTAAGAAGGCATAGCACACAGCATCACCTGAAAAACACGGGCCTCACGAGTTAGGATTTACTTCTACGTCATTTCGTGTAGATGTGGACCCCTGCGAAGTAAGTAGTAACTGAAAAATGTCACTTTCTGAACTAACTAAAAAGTAGAGACAAGGCCAACAAGTTTTGCAACTGCGATGCGGTTCATAAATTTGATGGACGTAGCAGTAAATTCTTATCAAATCTCAAATTTATTTCATACATCATGGTACAATTTAGTTGAATTCAATCAAGTCATCAGCTTGTCACTTTGATGCTGCATAGAACTCCAATGAAAAATTACTCTGGTATCTGGGAATCTTACCAAGTTTCATCCTATCATCTCAACATGTTTTGGGCTTTTAGTACTCTTGCTTATCAGAAATATTCTTTTCGAGAGATAAAACCAATATAAGGAATCTAGGGCCTCCTTGTTCTTGCAGACAAACATATCCAGAATACTCTACACATTTTTCTTGTATTTTTTTTTAAATTTTAGGCAATGCGACAATTCGATATGATGTGAGCAATAATTAAGGTATCAAGCTCCGCTCAACCGATCAATAAGTGCACAACAATCCCATCTAATGGTGGACCTGGTACAGTACAAAAGATTAGTTGGGGGCTCCAGCATGTAGTTTCAAAATCAATCGTCAAGCGATTAAATTGCGCAAAAGGGAGAACCGGCATTCCAATTTCCAAACACGACTTAGCGACTAGATGGCATGAAACCTCGAAATAAAAGCACCAGTAGACGATTGCAACATTAACCTGGCATTGTCCATCCACACTAGTAAAAAAGATCACTGCTTTGTTCGAACAATTATCAAAAAATTGAAGTGCGCCTCGCTGTCTACTAACAAGTGTACTATTGCAGCACACAGTTACACTCAAAATTCATGCGACTGCATTGAATTGAGCCTGGCAAATAACGTGATTGGGGAGAATCAGAAGCGTAGAAGAACCTACCACAAAACACTAGCATTCATTTCCGCTGGCTACGGTTCGGGCCGCGCTCCGACCTTGGCTTGGCCGAGGTTCCGGAGTACGAGCGCCGGAGATGAGAAGGCGAGGTGTCGAAGCCTCTGATCGTCGACTGCCTCCGAAGACGAACTCTCAAGTCTCAACTGCCTTGTTTGCGTCGGCCGGCCGCGCCGTCGATTAGAATTTTCTCGCTTCCGGCGCTCCGCGGCCTCCGCCTCGCCACGGCCGCGGCGCACCTGGGCCGGGCAGGTCTGAATTGTTACTGGGCTCGGCCTACAGAGGTAGCCAAATACGTTGAGCCTGCTGAATCGGCTCACAGAACAGTAGTATAGGTATGTGCTGAACCGATACAGCACGAGGAGCTCCGTCGTGTCTGGGCCGCCGCCCCAGCTCAGCATGCCAGCACGGCATTACCTCCGAAGACGAACTATCATTTTTAAAATGAGAGATGATTCCATACTTTTCTCAATAGTAATTTACATAATTTTTAAAATATAATAAATAGTAGATAGATGTTACTTATCTCTTTATTTACTTTGAGATTAATGCTACTCTTATTAGAGAGGAAATCATTGAAACATTACTCGAATTGAACTTTATATAGTAAATTTTATAAGTATATATAATTGTATCTTTATTTTAAAAATTTTATGTACTTTCTTACATTTTTAAAAAAATTTATGGCAAATAGGCTAGACGGATTTCCTTACACTTCAAGCTAAATAGGCTCGGACCAGCACGATCCGGCTCGTCAGCTTGTTGGATCATGCCTGAGCCACCCATTGTCTGCCCTTCGTGGCCTCAACGAGAAGTTCTCTCATATGATGCCAATCCTCAAGATGCAACGAATGTTTCCTACGTTCATGGAGACTCGTTCGCATCTTCTCTTCGAAGAGATCACCAAGAACTCCGGCAGCGTCGCTCTCTATTTTCCTTGGGCGGGGGTGGCGGCGGCAACGATAGCTACAGGAAGAACAATAGCCGCAATCGTCGTTGTAACAAGGGCACCGGCAGCAATGGTAGGAACAAGTGGCTCGGGCGGACGGCGGGGCCACATAAGTCTTCCGACCACCAACAGACGCGATAGTTCCGTGATTACAACGTCGGTAGTTCCGACTAGCGGTAGTACTACAAAATACACTTGTAGTTTTGATTTCCTAAGAAGTGCATATACTTCAACATTTTGCAAAACACATTTAAAAACTACAGTATCATGCACATAAGGATTATCCATAATTCCCGACAAGTTGCAAAACACATTTACATATTTTTAGAATCATGACATAAGGATTATTTATATGAGTTTCAACCATTTGCAAAACTCATTTGCAAATATAAGTCCTATACTACAAAGAATGAAAACATAGACTTCAAATATTTGTAAAACACATTCAAAATGTATAGTCTCATGTTACAAGGATTCAATACATGAGTTTTAACTATTTACAAAACGCATTTACAAATATAAGGCTTATGCCAATGAGAGCTAGTGCAAGTGAGGTTGAGCTATCAACACATGATGAGACTGAAGCTACTGGACATGGTCCCTTTTAATAATACGGCAACTTATACTAGCAATTGATTTTCCAACTAAACATCAAGACCAGCAAAAGACTAAGAATACATCCTTAGCCCTACCTAACCGTACATTTGTCTTGAATTATAATCTTGACATGTATCAACTCATTATGCATCTTTTACTTTAACTCCATCAACACATGATGAATCTTTACTTGACTTGATGATCAACACATGATTATCTCATCTTAGATATGCATCAACTCATAATGCATACACCACTTGACTTGATGATCTTCAACACATAAAGTTATCTCAAGTCTTTTTCATTTGTGGAACCTAATTTATTCATCCAACTCATGAAAAATGTTGGTCCATAAAATAATTGTCATCAATTACCAAACTTCACCATTAACTCATAATGGAGGGACTAGATTCTACAATCTTTCCTTTTTGGTAATTCATGACAATCTCAACAAATAATGAGATAGAAATTGAATTGCGAGTATACAACATGTGTACAACAATTGTATACTCTAAAATAAGCTTTTAAAGCAAAACTTACTCATCTGATTGTCATTAATCATCCAACCATCAACACATAATGGAGAAACTAGATGACAACTCAATTATGAGTATATATGAACTACACAAGCTATATATACTCAGTAGAAATGTTTCAAAGTAAAGATCCTTAATATATGAAAATGGAACATAGATCAATACTAATGATACCATAAAATATAGAGTGAACTTGCTCTAAATGTGTGTATACAAGAATGTATTGGGAAGGCATATGCACATGTTTAAATTTGACTTATTTAATGAAGTTAATTCTATGTTTCAGATCCGAGGAATGCAATAAAATAAGATTGTGATATTGAATGCATACCTCTGATATTTTTCACTTTTTCATCCCAATAATACTAAGCAATATCATAATCTATAAACATATTAGCCTCACAATTGTATTTGTCATTATCACCAAAATCAACTTAATGGAGTTTGACCTTACAATGTCCCACGTCATCGTAGTATACGGATATCTTCACCAATGGTTTGCCCACGTCCGTATTCACCGAGTTTTGATCTAGTCTGAACTTTCGTTCTTGTACCGTCCTGACTGCGGGAGTGCTAGATATCTACGTACGACCATCGACTACGACAGGTGTACAGTAAACCGGTCGTATCTACAATGAAACGGTCATAACTACAGTGAATCAGTCGTAGGGTCGACCTACTGTGGTCAACCAACCATGGTCAACAAGCTGTGGTCGACCTCCCGTTGTTGTTACGAACCACGGATCATGCATATCTTTTCAGGTTTCTTCCTTACTTATCTCCCGGGTATTATTTTTAAAAATCGATTGTTTAGATATAGAAGGAAGAGGCATATATTTGTAACCCTTGATTCATTATCAATTCATTATGTGATTTCTCCATAACACTACACACTTTTAGCTTCTAGCTTATTTTGGCTTTCAGCTTATTTAAGCTAGAATCTATGTAGAACGCATCGCCTTCTAATTTTGCCTTTTTGTGGTTTTTCAGCTTTTTTCTTTTCTTTTTCTCACTTATTTCTTTACATTGTCTGTGATAATATAATATTTTTCTTTATGTTTCAGAAAAAACTAACTGCCACTATAATGCAATTTCAATCATAAGCCGGTTGAAGCAGGGTCTTAGATTAGATATATGAAAATCATATTTGTAGATTCGTTTTGATAAGTGCATTCATAATATTATAATTTTGTTAGATTCTATAAACATATTATAACAATAATTATTAATAATTAAAGTTATATTTTAGAGATCGTGTCGATGTTCAAAACAACTTGTTTTTATGGACTGGATTTTTATTAACTGAAGGGAGTATTTCATAAGCTGGGAAGTGTCTGATAACTCATCACAAGAATTTGACTGGATCATCTGAATTCTCACAAAGGAAACACTCGGTCAATATGGTTCAAATTGCAAGCACTATGGAAATACTTCTTGTGCTGTCCAGTGTAAGCACCATTGTAAAAAGAGCAGCCTTTTCAATACAGAAGTAAACGAAGACAAGTAGAATTATAGACATATTTTGATGGTTGCCCAATCAGGTGTAAGATTCCATCGCAAACATGAGACGGTAGTGACATGGTGCCAACTGATTATTCAGCAGCATATATCATCATCATAATGTTGTGAAGCCAGCAGCGGAGCTCTGCCTGGCAAAAAAATACACTCGTTGGGACTCACCGTTGCAATACAAATTGACTCCAGAGAATACAGTGGCAGTTAATATTACTCAAATCAGCTACAACAAAAAAGAAAGCATCATGGAAGGATGTGAACCCTTCCGGCCTTCCCTCATACGTACTCTGCTCAAAGCGCATTGCCACTCTCCCTACTGTACATGTTACAAGAAGCCAGCTGCACATCAGCTTATGGCCAAATGAGCCAAAAAGCCAATTGATTATATATCACAGTATGATGGCCATAACAACTTCACCCATAACTCAGCCTGGAATCGAACGATCGGGCTTGTGTGTGCCGTCTTGGTATTCCAATCTCGCAGGCATTCACCCTTGAAGCAAACCTCAAAGAACATATTGTCTCCCCAACAGACGATACCTCCGGTGCAATGTTGACAAACATGAGTGTTTTCGAGTCTCCTCCAAGGCAAGGCTGCAATGTAAAGTTATTATAATAATTTATTTGACATGCACTATGGAAATTGCAAGTTTATACGGTTATCCCCTTTTGCACAAATCACTCACCTGCAAGAGGTATGTAAGTTTTGAGTTCCTGAAGGGTATATGATCATCTCCTTTTGCAATTGCGAAGATAACATCGCTAAGAGCTGACAGGCTTTTATTGATTGCCTACAACATAAAGAAACATGACGAATAAATCCATGCCATTACCAAATACTGAGAACAATATAAATCTGTGACGACTGATGAGCGAACACACTCACCTGAGTTTCCTTCAAGCGATCACCCGTGGAGCCACTTTTAGCAAGGCGTTCGCTCCCAGCTAAATCGATCAAGTTAAGGACACCTTGGACTTGTTGGCCTGTGTTCTGCAAGATCACAAGCAACAAATATTCGAAGTCGTTCACTTGGCACGCAAAAAAATAATCGCAAAAAAAATGATCTGAGATTCTTTTGACAGACATGGCAAGCATAAGGTTTTACAAATGCATAAATGCCGGTACCGGTAGGCTTGGCATGACAATTTTGTAAAGTTTTGCATTGTGCTTGACAAACTCAAAGCTGAGAGAGGTGACCTACCTCATTTGATCCAGATATCTTCAGAGTGAACACAAAGTGGCTCCTAGAAGATTGTTCATTCATTTGAGTCCTACCCACAGACCTGATTAAATGCAGTGCACAACATCAAATCCAATAGAGATTTGTAGCCTAACAAAGACAGATGTGAACTCAGAAAGCGCTAGCTCGTATAAGAGGTGAACCCTCTATGTTTTTGCTTCCATAAAACACTAGAATCACCTACGCAAGGATTCCGGTAACTATATTTAACACATTGCCATTGAAAACATTAGACATTGCGCTGATGGTCAGTTCCATCGGAGGAAACATGTTCAGCAAGGAATAAGGAAATACAAATTATACTGTCAATATGAATCACCTGCTCTGTGATGCTTTCTCTAGAAGAGAAGTCACATCAGCAGTACTGAAAACATCAGTAACTGTAAGGTCGGAGACAGTTGTGTTCCCATGTGGATCATGCTTTATGGTGTATTGTTTACCGGCAGACATCTCAAAACTGCTGGAGCGGCCTGGTGCTAACAAATCACGAATTGTCTCATTATATATTTCCAACATTGATGCCTGCATATAGAAACTAATGTTAGTAAATGTCTTAGTAACAATGCAAAAATACAACATTTCGGAATCTAGATTGCATCACAGAGACTAACCTGCATACAGTACTTCCATCCTTGAGATTCTAGAGATTGGCTTGTCTTAAAAATTTGCTCCAAAGAACGAGGTATGATCCCTTTCCGATCATGGCCTGGCTTGCCCACCATTGTATATGTTTTGCCAGACCCTGTTTGACCATATGCAAATATGCATACCTGTATCACGCAAAGATAAATTCAGCATGACAGCTCTTCAAAACTGAAATGAGTTAGCAATTGCAGTAAGACATACAAAGAAGAATTGATGATCTAATTGAGCTGAGAGCTCCATGCTGATGATGATCTAGGCGTCTAGAGGCCCAATTTTTGACACAGATGACAAGCATAAAGCTTGTCACTTGTAAATGATGTGCACAGTAATGCTACTTCACCATGTTTGTATGATATGTGGTGGTGGTGAATAGAGAAAATCCAGCAGATCAACAGATCAATTAAAATAGCATCTGTTTTGTCTTGAAAGAAAAAAAGATACAATTGGAATATCCCAGTTAAAGATATTAAATCTATACAGATGCCATTACCCAGCTACTATATTGGAAACAAAGGACCCTTCCGAACAGACTATCCATCAATACTTCATTGTTGGAGTGAAAAATCATTACCTTGTATCCATCAAGTGCACTTTGAACGAGCTGTGACATTTCCACGAACACGTCTTCTTGCGAAGCACCATGGTCAAAAACCTTGTCATATGAGAAGGAAAATTTCTGACCTACACAATACAAAACAATAAAGCACAGTCTCTCATTAGATTCAATCCCAAAAACTAATTGGGCATAACCATAAAAGAAACTGTGCAGAACACAATCCACCTTGGTTCATCAAATCAATACCACGTCCAGCAGATTCAACTGATGTTGGATAAGAAATAAGGGCTTCATCCTGACCACTAGAATCACCATCAGACAGAAGCGGTCGAACCCTACAAAAAACTCTAATGTTCCCTTTCAGTTCCTGCAAATAGGACAGCCAATCAGTACCAGACAATAATATGTATCAGATTTCAATCTTTTATTCACTGTTTTCTTTTGTTTGATACAAATCACTTGAATATGAATTGCTACTCTCTTGTAAGTATTACCAATATTGTATTATGCAGCTTCTTTCGTAACTTGTCAGCTTCAACAATTTGAAACTCCGCACATGCCAAACGCTCTTCCAGATCTTTTATTTTCTCCTTCTGTTCTTCATATCCTGTCATCGCCTCAATTGTGGTCACATCAGCAAGCTGCAAAGTAAATAACAAGATCAAACGACAGAGAATGGTTATGTACTTATTAAATTTTGCACTGATAAGATATGTTTTCTAACCTTCAGCTTTTCAGTTGCAACTGCAAGCTGTTTCTGCAAAGTTTGAATCTGCTCTTGCTGCATATTACACGTTTCCTGAACACAAGCATAATAGTAAGCCAAATAGCCGTACACACAAGAATTAACCAAGTGAATATGAAGCCGCAAACCTCAAAGGCTGACACTTGTACACTCAAGCTTTCACAGTCTTTCGAAGACTTTCCAGCTTGTTCCCTGTAATCAGCAAGTTCAATGCTCAAGCTACTCACTTGAGCAACAGATTGATCACGGTCATCTCTAACTTGCTGCAGCTCAGTTCTGAGGCACTCCACTTCTTTTCTAAGTTCTTCCTTCACCCTAATAGCCTCTTGCTGAGAAGTCTGAGAGAATATAAAACAATTCTAAATAACGGAGACAGGAAACATATGTGAAATCGACATATGAATAAAGCTTAAAACAAGAAAACCTATTCCACAAATTCAATATACAATCTACAGTTTTCCGTTCAGAAACATACAAAACTCACCCTGGAAGAATCCAACTGGTTCTTCATTGAGTTGTTAAGATCTTTAAGAGTGGCCATAGTTTCCATCATGGCACTCTTCTCCCTTTGCAGTTTCGAGACAGTCTCCCCATTCTTTGAGGCATCAGCTTGAAGGTTACTGTTGTATTGCTGCAAGCTGGTGTTGTACTCTTGCAGCCGTTTGTTCGTGTCTTGGACCATTTTTAGCTAGTTCACAATTTTACCCATCAACAAAGAGATCTCATGATACAAATTGATGTAAAGACATTATAAAACATTTTGAACCTCTACCTGCTCGCCAAACCGTTTTGCCTCATGAGTGACCCTTTCCAGGTCCACCGTCAGCAAGTCCCGTGAAGTCTCCGCTGACTCCCTTTCTCGCATTTCCTTCTCATAAGACTCCACAGCATGCTACCAGTATGAAATTAAAGCTGTGATTGAAGCCCATCACACAGCAAAGACACATAATAATTATGTTATGAGAGTTCTGACCAGCTTGTCGGCCTTCTCCTTGTTCAAGCTCTCCTCCAGTAACTCACACCGTTTCGTCAAGTCCTGGTTTGCAGCTTTCAACTCTGCAAGGGCACTGCTGAGCTGTGCCTCTGCAAGGACAATGCAATGAAGGACTGAGAAACTCTATGCCCGGTTCAATACCAGAAGATGCTAAGTTGATGACCAAATAGCAGACAAGCATGATCAAAAATGGCCTTTTCCCCCTCGGCAAGATCAAAAGACACAAAAGGAGCAAAGAACGTTAGAATCCATTACCCAACTCGGCATGACGGGTATTCTCTGCACCCATCGACCCCCGGAGCTTCACCTGCTCGACCAAGTAGCCGTCCTCCAGCTCCATGTACCACCGGATGCACCCTCTCAGCTTCTTGATGTAATCGCTCATCTGCTCAATCCTCCCCTGCACAAATCCAACCAATTCAGCAAAAAACCTCCAAATTTTCAACAAAAATGACACCAAGAAACCCCAAAAGAACCCACCTTGAAGTCGTTCTTGTTCTTCCCCTTCATCTTCTCGGCAAGCAGCCGCTCGACATCTTCCCTCCCGCTGAACTCGACCACAGGCACCGCGGGCGCACCCCCGCTACCGTCCGCCGGCGCCGACGCGCCGTTCGCCTCGCCATTGTTGATAGCCGACAGCACGTTCCGGCGCGGCGTCACCTTGAACCCCATCCCCCGCCGCGCGTTCCCCAAGTTCTCCTTCTTCTGCAACAACAACACGTTCCAAATCGCAAGAACTCAGCACCCCAGGAATTGGCCCAGATAAAAGAGAAATGTTGCGGAAAAAACAAAGAAAATTACCGGGTAGGGGCTGCGAGGCGTGAGGGAAGAGGCCATGGACGGGGATTACTGTTAGGATTAGGGGTTATAGCTAGGGTTCTCTCCACGGTGGTGGGGTGGGGAAGGGGAGCTTTCTTGGGGCGGGGTGGAGTGAGGTCGAAGGCAAAGAATCTCTCGTGTCTTGGAAGCGCCGACAAAAACCGCACTTTGGATCGGAGAAAACCTCAGGAAAAATCGCGGATCCGATGAGCTCGGAGGGATTTGAAGGCACCCGAGCTGGGGAAATTACTCTCGATTTTTTCGGGAATTTTTCTTCGCTCTCGGATCTGAGCGAGAAATGTGGGAGAGCAGAGAGAGGAAGGAGACGACGACGAGGCGGCGGAGCAATTTCGAAATATTTTGAACGCTGAGGAGTCAAGAACTCATGGGTGCCCTTCCAAATCCGCTAGGTTGGATTTATTTACGAAACTACCACTGGATGTAGTTTAAGCCGGCCAGTGCAAGTGGCACGCCGGCTTGTGCAATCCGTGGGCAGTGGCAGGCCGGCTTGGGTTGGTGGCAGTTTGTAATTTACTAGATCTATAGGGGTAGTTTAGGTAAGTTCGATGAACGGTCAACTTCCATGTTGTGGGCTTCGAGCTGGACCCGCGTATGGCTGGGACGAATTTGTTGCTAGTTGGGACGTTACGCTCTGTTTTTTTTTACCTGTTCTTTACGAGCTTCTAAAAGTAATTTTTGATTTTTATTATAGTATATAACTTTTAAATATAATATTTTCTCAGAACAGAATCTACAAGTTAATTGTAGTACACGTTAAAAGCCTAACATCTGTATCAACCAAAATCGCAAACAAATATCTCTCTCCGTAATCTCTGTCGCAAACAGCCAAAATTCAAAATTTTTAGCCAAAAGTCATAAGCCGCAGCTAAAAAGAACAGTCCCTTTGTCTTTCTGGTTCCGTGTGACAGGGAAGTCGGCCGTTTATATTGATTGATACAGTTGAACTTAGTATATTTTTATTATCCTATTTTTAAAAATATATCGTTTGTAAACTAATTATTATTGCATAAGCCATAATCTATAAGATATAAGTAGAAAAGAAGGCACTCATTGTCTTTTGACTTTGGCTTATAAATAGTTATATCTTATAAAGAAATTTATAGAGACACTTATATGCGATTTTGATCAATATAAATGAAATCATTACAGTATGTACTACAATCGATTAGTAGAATTTAACTTAAAAAATACCCTGTTTAAAACTTAGATAGTATAGAAAAAATTATTTATAGTAGAAAACTATAATACGGAGAGAGCGTCAGCAGCAGGAAGAGGTTTAAGCTTTTATGAAACCCTTTAGGGTTCCGTCGCTTCACTGCAAGCCGAAAACGATGCGATGCTGATTAGTAATTTGCCTAATTGCTTCTGTCTTGTCGGATTGCTGGTAAAAATCATAAGTCTCAGTCAAAAAGAATATACCCTACAACTAGCCAAAAATCCTAAAGATAATTGTGTCATGTGAGCATTACTTCACATAAAAAAGGATGACAACGGTGACGTTCTCTACTGGAGAACACCTGGAACGTCCCTGTCCCGTTTATTCCATGATTGTAACAATCCTCATTTTCTAATTTTTTCTGATTACCAAATTAAAATTAATAAAAATCAATTGAGCAAATAAATAATAAAATTATGCAAGGAGTTTTTTTAAAATGCAGAACATTCTGAATAAATTAAAACTTTCTCTAAGACAAGACTAATTAAAAATCTACAAGCCATCTCAAATTGCAAATCTCAATTATGAACTCACCCAAAATGTTTCAAAACAAGTTAAATAAAATAATTGCATCTCATGTATAACAATTAATCCCATCCATCAAACAAGGATTAAAATTATTCATGGAATCAAATAAAAATATTAACAATCTATATTACATCAGTATAACAGTTCGAAGTACATAATTTTACATCTCAAATTACATTCAATTACAATTCTAGATCTCCAAAAAGATTACAATTTAAATTACTCCAAATTACAATCCTAATCACATCAAATCACAGATCTCGATCTCCAACTAAGGCCATCCTCTCCAAAAAAATAAATGATTAAAATTGCATCAATCACATTTAAAATTTGCATCAGACTACACTTCTCGATCCCAATCAGAATACCCATCTCCAAGATATGAAATAACTACATTACAATTTCATTTATGTCAATCTTGTTAAACTAGAACAACCTATATTATTTTAATTGTGAAGAAAACAAATAATAGAGGACCGGAAAAAACCGAACAAAAATAAAAGAAATAAAAGGTTTCATCATGAGAACACCTTCAGCTGTAGAATGCTGAATTGACCGTCTGGGGCCGATCGATGCCTCTCACTTAAAATGGGCCTCATCATCTGGCAAAAAAATGAATACCACAACCCATTTTATTTTACCGACTTACCTTCTGTCATAGAAAATCCGAAGCACAGTACCGAGAACATTCCATGGACCAATGGTCCATGAGTATATAGTAGGCCAAGAGTGCCATAAGGATAAGGTAAGGGCAACCGAGTCTTTGCATAGCCAAAGAAGAGAGGGAGAGAGAGAGAGCACCAGCCGCCTCTCCATCCTTCATAAGCCAAGGCAGCACAAATCCATCCCATTACTTCACTTCACTTCACTATATCCCTAAACCGAGAGCACACTCAAGGCTAAGCCAAGACCACTCTCCATTGCCACACTTCGGCCAACACCAAAGCAAGCTGAGGGACCACCCAACACCCCCCAAACTATATCAAAACCACCCCAAGCAGTAGAGAAGAGAGAATCAGAGGATAGGAGATAAGAAAGTAGAGGAAGATGAAATAGAGGAACAAGGATTGTAGTGACCATCTTGGGCCAACCACGACAACAAAACGACACCATCGGCAGCGACATGAGAAGACTTTCCACATCGCCAAGCATGTGAGGGCATCATGAGCATCATCCATATTTCCTTGTCATTTTTCAGCTCGACAACCAAGTAGGGCCCCATTTTCCTCTTCAGCCATTTCCCCCCTTTATCCATCACAGCACAACTTCAACACACTCTCAGCACAGCCCACATACAAACACCCAACCACATCCCCTGCAAGCACAGGCCAGCAAAGGAGTTGGCACGAGAAGAAGGGACCACTCGAACCTCAGCCAACTCGGCCGCAACACGACGGTGGCAAGTCTATGAAAGAATCGTTGCGCACCCTTAGGAGGCGACATGCTCCCCGGCGCATGCCGCCCCCTAAATCCTAACATGACGGTAAAAGCCGCAAAATTCCCCCAGCCATGCATGATTAGAAATAAAGAGCAAGAGAAAATGGAAAAAATAATAAAATGCATAGAGAAAGGGTAGGGAAAATTATCTCGGGTAGAAGCAAGAGGCTACCCTCGAGCCAAGGCCACGATTGACCGGAAGTAGGCGTTGTGGAGGCGAGGCAAGAACCGAGAAGCCCCAAGGAGCCACCAAGAAGTCACCGAGGGACCACCGAGAGGAAACCGAAGCGCCTTAGGACTTCACGGCCATAGCATTCGACCATGACCGAACTACCCAAACAAGAGGGGAAAACCTAATCGACACTGGTCATAGCATGAATTAAGAGGGGGGATAATGAACCATAGAGCAGAGCTAGTGGAGAGGACCGGCGGCGATAGATTCATAGCAGACGCATCTATGCCCAAAACCCTAATCGAGGTAATGTAGAGGTCGAAAGGCTAGCAGGAGGACCAAGGGAGGGCGCACAAGATCCGACGGAGGAGCCATTGGGGGCAAGCCAGAGGGAGACGACATGTCAAAGCGCCTCTCCATGGCGGCGGCGATGGCGACGGGATTGTGAGAGGCGAGAGAGGAAGTTAGTAGATAAATAGAGAATGGGAGGAGAGTGTGCGCGTGGGTGAGTTGGTGTGTGGCCAAAGGTGTTGTGTGGTGGGGGATGAGGAGTTGTTTGGTATTTGGTGGGGGTAGATCCGGTGTGGGTATGATGTTATGTGTTTTGGGGTGTTTTGTGTGTAGGAGGTGTTTGGTATTTGGTGAGGGTAGATTCGGTGTGGATAACTGGATATGGTGTTGTGTGTTTTGGGCTGTTTTGTGTGTAGGATAGTGTGGTGTGTTGTTTTGTACGCAGTAGAATAGCGAGAACGAGCTTGTAGGTTAGCTCGGGGCTAGCACGCGCCGAGAGCTGCGCGAGCATTGCTCGTTGCCTGGAGGAAAGGAGCTAGCAAGGAGAATAGAACTAGTAGTAACAGTTATGCACTAGTAAATGGCTCTAGTAGTAGCTAGCATAGCAGTGGCGACTAGAAAAGAGTATGGGTGACTAGAAGATGAGTTGTGTGCGGGTGTTTGGTACAGTAGGGATTGGGTAGGATAATTAGCCAGCATAATTAATTAGTAGAATTAATTAAGGTAGATTAATTAGTGTAATAAGATTTGTAGAACTAATTAGTGCAAAAATAAAATTCATGGGTATAGTTAGAGCGTAAATGATTAAAAATAATTATATGCTAGTGACGTGCGGTGTTTGGTGTCGTGGAAGCGTAGTGTAGTGCGTGCGCCACGTACGTGCGGGTATCAGACGAATCGTAGGAAAAAAATAAGATAGCAGCAGATCGACGGGTTGAAAATAAAAGTGAGCAAAAGGCAAAATTAATGTAAGGTGCTAGAATTATTTTGTTGGCCGATAAAATCACTAAAACTCGGCCAAAGACCGTTCGGCCAAGTAGTGATTGAGGAGAGAGATCAAGCACGTGAAGGTGTATTCGTGTACTGTCGTCTAGATTATTTCGGTGCATGCTTAAAAACCTAGATAAGTTGGTTAGACGCGTATAAATTGTAGAAAATTATTAATAATTATTAAGGATTATTATGATAAATTAACTGCCGTAAGAATATTTAAATCGATACGTGACGATTTAAAATGGTATGCGACGATGTAAAATCGTACGTGAAGATTAAAAATTGTACACAAAGATCTTACATATCACAGACACTAATACTAATAACCATCTATGATATTTGATATATCACAGACGGTTCGGTGTTACAAACCGTCTGTTATAGCTATTTGAATAGCTAAATTATTTTCTATTTTTTGACTTGGCTTAAAAAAAATGCTAGCAATGCCCTCTGAAAATAAGCAAACAGATCACATATATAGCACAAGACAATCATTATACAGATCTCACAAATGAATTAAACAACTGAATAAAATATAATTAAATTAATTTTTTTGATTAAGTACAACTGAGTGAAATAAAATTGAATCAAATGTTTGAACATCTAATTATGTTATTTTAGTCCCTATGAAGTTATGAATTTATTAACAACTAGATAGTTTAATATATATTACCAAGCATTAGGACACTTTCTTGTATGCAGGATTTTTGAAAGAGGCAATGCCCGAAGGCGTGGTTGATGACCTCGCTCTTAACCAATTTGGGGTGTGCTTGTTTGTGATCCCAACAAATAGTGGGGAGACCTCCGATCGGATTGTGACCTCGTCCTCTATCCTCTATTGTGGGATTTCACGCATATATCCAACGATGTCGCTTTTATGGGGGTAAGTGTTTTGTGGCTAGAGAGTCTTGTGCCCACACTTTCCTGTTGAAATTGGTCGTCGTCTTCATCCGCACAAATGCTTCCCATGTTTCTAGCGACACAAAAGGATAACTCATGAAGGACGTGCAATCCTTAGTCATGTACTGCATGATAAGTGTGCTCTTGAAGTTCTTCCACGCTTTTCCCATCGTGAGTAGTGCATGCTGTTCCACGAGTCCTTGGACTTCTGTTGGGATCTCGAACGAGTTTGAAATTTCCACCCACAACTTCTCTTTTTCTCCATCTGTCAAATCTTTTCATTTTGCTGTGGTGATGGGGACAATTTTGATGGGTTTATTATTTGTTAGAGCAGTGTTCTACCGGTTAACTAAATAATAATCTGTTACCTAAATGTTATTATCCTTTAGTAATGACATAGGACGTATCACCGATTCCCGCCCCCGATTACATGAACAGGGCACAACTCCTCCCGTTCTATAGCTCTGGTGGGAAATGGGTACCCGATGGGCCTGTTACCCGGTACCGACTAATCACATAGATTACACAACTAATCATTATCAACAATAATACACAGGTTAGATTAATAAAGGATGTATAAATTTATCACAAATTCTAAGCAAAGATACAATACCATCATATAATGCTAATATAACGCTAAGATCTAAAATTTATGAGAGAGTATTATAAATAAATAAGCAATAATGTCAAACATCCATATGGCACTTTCTTATCGGTCCCCACGAGGATTGGGGGAGCGTCCCCGTCCTCACCACCCCCGATGGGGATTGTTTTGGTCCAAATTATATCCCTGCGAGGAAAGATTTCCTCCGTCTCCGTCTCCTGATAGGGGGATTCCTTGTCGGTGAACAGGGAATGGGACTATTACCAATTTGCCATTCCTACATATGAGAAGAATATATTTGCTTTAATTATTAGTGTGGAAGTATCAGTATTCTGTGTTGATTTAGCGTAGCTCGTGTTATCTGCACTTCTGCACACTGAAATCTGAATAGGCTCGTTGCATTCTGTTACTTGTAATCCAGGCTAGGGTAGCTGCGTGGCCACTTTCGCTGCACATGAAGCTACTGTTGCCTTATAGTTTACGTAGGATAACATGATGGTATGGTCCATAACATACGGATCACTGACTTTGTGAGGTCTTGCAAGTTGCAACACATAGTTTGGTGCCAACTTTATTTTCGCTAGGCTTTTGACTCTAAAAGCATCTGTTGCATCGGTACCGACTCGTGTGAAGATGCTGCGCCGGAAGCTGAGAAATGTTTCTGATCAGTGGAATCTCGGAGAAAGGTTCCTGACCGGCTGATGCGTAATTCGAAGGGCCGATGGGCACGCACCACCTCACCACCATAAGAGAGACACAAGGGAAGAGGAGAGCGGCGTGCGTTTGGTTGCAGAAAGCGGCGTGGAAACCATCCGGACCGACACGGCGCCCGCGCGTACGTTGGGGGTGCATCTCAAGGTGTCTATCGGTCGGCCACTCGGTCCTCAGGTAAGGTGACGCGACGCATGCGTGTGAGCTCGCGAGTCGCTGGTGACGGCGACGCCGCGAGTTCACTTGGCACCGAACTTGTCTTGACCTAACCGCTGAAAGAACCATGCGACCGCGGGAATGGGCGGAGCCATGCGAGCGAAAACGACCGCGTAACAGCCGCCGCTTGGGATGCCGCGGTGAGTGAGAAGGCGTCGATCGCGGGGCAAGCGCATGTGCTGATTTTGCCAATTGCACGGAGAAGTCGTTGTTTCAGACGTGCGAGGGGGAGGGGACACCGCTTCTTCGGCTCTTAGTTCGTCGGTTGGGGAGCTCAAGGCGCGGGGCACGGCGCACCCTGAGACGTGAACATCCCTGGGCCAAACTGGCCCTTTGGGACGGGTGGCGCCTGGTTTTCCCATCTCGCTGGGGGAGGTGGGCTAGGGCTCGCATCGATCCAAGCATGCACGACTAGCCATGCATGTATGTTCCATGGATTTCAAGTTTTCAACAGTGGTGCCGTGTTGCAATCGTGTCAAGCCAATCCAAGGCAAAGCAAGTTTTTTGGGCATTGCTCTCTGATGGATATATATAGTATAAATAACAGGGGTATTTTGATGCCTAGGTTTCATGATTAAGATTTCCCATCAATTATTGATTCAGCATGCTAAATCAATAGGGTTTTTTTCCAAATTGATGCTTTTTTGAATTAATAAATGTTAACGGTTTGACTAATATATTATATATCATTGCACTTGTATGCATCTAAAAGCAATATAAATACAGAGAGGTGTAGTGCCCAGATACTATGGTACCCATTTCAACTATATATATATATATATATATATATATATATATATATATATATATATATATATATATATATATATATATATATATATATATATATATATATATATATATAGGGTCTGTTCTTTTCTTCAAGTGGCGGCTTTTGACTTTTCTCTGATCCTAACATTCAAACGGAGTATTTTCTCAAGACAGGGTCTACAACTTAAACGATGTACACGTTAAAAGTACAATATATATATCATCCAAAATCGCAAGTGAGTATCCATCTCTCCATAATCTGTACCGTAAACAACCAAAATTCAAAAAATTTAGCCAAAAGCCATAAGCCGCAGCCGTTGCCAAACAAGCCCATATATATATTTATGGTATAGATTACGGATTGGGTACTTCCACCTTTAAGGATCCAAGTCGAGGGGGATCTCGATCCGAGCGGCATTAGCATGTTACCACCCAAATGCCCATTAGCACTAGATACGTTCCTATATATATATATATATATATATATATATATATATATATATATATATATATATATATATATATATATATATATATATATATATATATATATATATAGAAGCCTCTT